>JAVTVJ010002689.1:0-13080 GCA_034509425.1 Eopsaltria australis
AGGCCTATTTTTGGGTCATTTGTTGGGGGAATTTTTGGCGCATTTTTCGGCCAAATTTTGGTCAATTTTGGGGTTATTTTTGGGGTCATTTTGGGGCTATTTTTGGGTTATTTTAAAGCCATTTTGGGGCTATTTTTGGGACTAATTCTGGGTCATTTTCCAGGACATTTTGGGCTCATATTTGGGTCAGTTTTTGAGTCATTTTTGGAGCTATTTTCTGGCCATTTTTGGGCCATATTTGGGTCATTGTTTTGGGTCATTTTTTGGGGCCATTTTTGAGTCATTTTTGGGTGTATTTTTGGGTCATTTTTGGGGTCATTTTTTGGGAATATTTGGGTCATTTTCGAGGCCATTTTTTAGTAATTTTTAAGCGATTTTTAAATTATTTTTGGGTCATTTTTGGGTGAGTTTTGGGCTGTTTTGGGCCTTTTTATGGGTCATTTATAGGGGAAATTTTGGATTATTTTACGGCCAATTATGAGTCATTTTTGGGGCCATTTTTGGAGCCATGTTGGGCCTATTTTTGGGTCAATTATAGGAGGAATTTCGGGGTTATTTTACGGCCAACTTTGGGTCATATTTGGGGCCATTTTAAGGTCATTTTGGGGCTATTTTTGTGTCAATTTTGGGTCATTTTTGGGTCTATTTTTGGGTCATTTTTCGGGTCATTTGTGGGGCCATTTTTTGGTCATTCTTGGGGCGTTTCTGAGTCATTTTCTGGGCTATTTTGGGCCCATATTTGGGTCAATTTTTGTGTAATTTTTGGAGCAAATTTTGGCCATTTTTGCGGTTTATTATTGCGGCATTTTGCGGACTGTGTTTTTGTTCAATTTTTTAGGATTTATTAAGGGAAGTTCTGGGTTTGTTTACGGCAAATTTTTGGGTCATTTTTGGGCTATTTTGGGCATTGCGGGTCATTTTTGGGTCTATTTTCGGGGCCATTTCTGGGTCGTTTTCGAGGCCATTTTGGGCCCATATTTGGGTCAATTTTTGTGTTATTTTTCGGGCGAATTCTGGGCAACTTTTGGGTAATTTTGGGTAATTTTGGGGTAATTTTTGGGCTTATTTCCCTGTCATTTATAGGGGGAATCTCTAGGTTTTTTTACGGCCAATTTTGGGTCATTTTTCGGGCCAATTTTGGGGCCATTTTGTGGCTATTTTTGGGTCTTTTTTTAATCACTTTTGATGCAATTTTGGGTCATTTTTGGGGTTATTTTTGGGGCCATTTTCGGGCAATTTTTGCGTCATTTTTGGGTCATTTTTTGGGGCTGCTTTGGGCCTATTTTTGGGTCATTTATAGGGGGAATTTTTGGCTCATTTTATGGGCCAATTTTAGTTCATTTTTGGGGCCATTTTACGGGCCATTTTAGGCTGATATTTGTGTCAGTTTTTGGGGTGATTTTTGGGGCGATTTTTGGGCCATTTTTGGGTCATATTTGGGTCATTTTTTGGGGCTGTTTTGGGCCTATTTTTGGGTCATTTAAAGGGGGAAATTTTGGCTCATTTTACGGCCAATTTTGAGTCATTTTTGGGGCTATTTCTTGGGCCATTTTGGGGCTATTTTTGGGTCATTTTTAAGCCACTTTTGGGCATATTTTTGGGGCCATTTCTGGGTCATTTTCTAGGCCATTTTGGGCCGATATTTGGGTCAAGTTTTGTGCCATTTTTGGGGCGATTTTTCGGTCAATTTTTGGGTCATTTTTGGGTCATTTTTTGGGGCTTCTTTGGGCCTATTTTTGGGTCATTTATAGGGCTAATAGCGGGGTTAATTTAAGGCCAGATTATGGGTCATTTTTGTTGTCAATTTTGGGGCCATTTTGGGGTATTTTTGGGTCATTTTTGGGTCATTTTTGGGTCTATTGTTGAGTCATTTTTGGGACACTGTTGGGTCATTTTTGGTTTATTGCTTTGGGCAATTTTTTGGTCAGTTTTGGGGCCATATTTGGTCTTTTTTTGGGTGATTCTTGGGGCTTTTTGGCGTCATTATTTTGTCAGTTTCGGGGCCATTTTTGGGCATTTTTTGGGTGATTTTTGGGGCTTTTTAGGGGTTATATTTGGAGTGATTTTTGGGGCCATTTCTGGGTCATTTTTGGGTCATTTTTGCGGCTATTTTAGGCCTATTTTTGGGTCATTTGTTGGGGGAATTTTTGGCTCATTTTTCGGCCAAATTTTGGTCAATTTGGGGTTATTTTTGGGGTCATTTTGGGGCTATTTTTGGGTTATTTTTAAGCCATTTTGGGGCTATTTTTGGGACTAATTCTGGGTCATTTTCCAGGACATTTTGGGCTCATATTTGGGTCAGTTTTTGAGTCATTTTTGGAGCTATTTTCTGGTCATTTTTGGGCCATATTTGGGTTATTGTTTTGGGTCATTTTTTGGGGCCATTTTTGAGTCATTTTTGGGTGTATTTTTGGGTCATTTTTGGGGTCATTTTTTGGGAATATTTGGGTCATTTTCGAGGCCATTTTTTAGTAATTTTTAAGCGATTTTTGGGTTATTTTTGGGTCATTTTTGGGAGAATTTTGGGGCTGTTTTGGGCCTTTTCGTGGGTCATTTATAGGGGAAAATTTGAATTATTTTACGGCCAATTTTGGGTGATTTTTAGGGTCATTTTTTGAGCCATTTTGGGGCTATTTTTGGGTTATTTTTCGGGTCTATTTTGGGCCTATTTTTGGGTCAATTATAGGAGGAATTTCGGGGTTATTTTACGGCCAACTTTGGGTCATATTTGGGGCCATTTTAAGGTCATTTTTGGGCTATTTTTGCGTCAATTTTGGGTCATTTTTGGGTCTATTTTTGGGTCATTTTTGGGCCATTTTTGGGTCATTTTTGGGTCATTCTTAGGGCGTTTCTGAGTCATTTTCTGGGCTATTTGGGGCCCATATTTGGGTCAATTTTTGTGTCATTTTTGGAGCAAATTTTGGCCATTTTTGGGTTTATTATTGGGCCATTTTTGGGACTGTTTTTGTTCAATTTTTTAGTGATTTATAAGGGGAAGTTCTGGGTTGTTTTACGGCAAATTTTGGGGTCATTTTTGGGGCTATTTTTGGGGCTATTTTGGGGTCATTTTTGGGTCTATTTTCGGGGCCATTTCTGGGTCGTTTTCGAGGCCATTTTGGGCCCATATTTGGGTCAATTTTTGTGTTATTTTTCGGGCGAATTCTGGGCAACTTTTGGGTAATTTTTGGGTATTTTTGGGGTAATTTTTGGGCTTATTTCCCTGTCATTTATAGGGGGAATCTCTAGGTTTTTTTACGGCCAATTTTGGGTCATTTTTCGGGCCAATTTTGGGGCCATTTTGTGGCTATTTTTGGGTCTTTTTTTAATCACTTTTGATGCAATTTTTGGGTCATTTTTGGGGTTATTTTTGGGGCGATTTTTGGGCCATTTTTGGGTCATATTTGGGTCATTTTTTGGGGCTGTTTTGGGCCTATTTTTGGGTCATTTAAAGGGGAAATTTTTGGCTCATTTTACGGCCAATTTTGAGTCATTTTTGGGGCTATTTTTTGGGCCATTTTGGGGCTATTTTTGGGTCATTTTTAAGCCACTTTTGGGCATATTTTTGGGGCCATTTCTGGGTCATTTTCTGGCCATTTTGGGGCGATATTTGGGTCATGTTTTGTGCCATTTTTGGGGCGATTTTTCGGTCATTTTTTGGGTCATTTTTGGGTCATTTTTTGGGACTTCTTTGGGCCTATTTTTGGGTCATTTATAGGGCTAATAGCGGGGTAATTTAAGGCCAGATTATGGGTCATTTTTGTTGCCAATTTTGGGGCCATTTTGGGGTATTTTTGGGTCATTTTTGGGTCATTTTTGGGTCTATTGTTGAGTCATTTTTGGGACACTGTTGGGTCATTTTTGGTTAATTGCTTTGGGCCATTTTTTGGTCAGTTTTGGGGCCATATTTGGTCTTTTTTTGGGTGAATTCTTGGTTTTGGGGTCATTATTTTTGTCAGTTTCGGGGCCATTTTTTGGGATTTTGGGGATTTTTTTGGGCTTTTAGGGGTTATATTTGGAGTGATTTTTGGGGCCATTTCTGGGTCATTTTTGGGTCATTTTTTGCGGCTATTTTAGGCCTATTTTTGGGTCATTTGTTGGGGGAATTTTTGGCTCATTTTTCGGCGAAATTTTGGTCAATTTTGGGGTTATTTTTGGGGTCATTTTGGGGCTATTTTTGGGTTATTTTTAAGCCATTTTGGGGCTATTTTTGGGACTAATTCTGGGTCATTTTCCAGGACATTTTGGGCTCATATTTGGGTCAGTTTTTGAGTCATTTTTGGAGCTATTTTCTGGTCATTTTGGGGCCATATTTGGGTCATTGTTTTGGGTCATTTTTTGGGGCCATTTTTGAGTCATTTTTGGGTGTATTTTTGGGTCATTTTTGGGGTCATTTTTTTGGAATATTTGGGTCATTTTCGAGGCCATTTTTTAGTAATTTTTAAGCGATTTTTTAATTATTTTTGGGTCATTTTTGGGTGAGTTTTGGGCTGTTTTGGGCCTTTTTGTGGGTCATTTATAGGGGAAATTTTGGATTATTTTACGGCAAATTATGAGTCATTTTTGGGGCCATTTTTGGAGCCATGTTGGGCCTATTTTTGGGTCAATTGGAGGAATTTCGGGGTTATTTTACGGCCAACTTTGGGTCATATTTGGGGCCATTTTAAGGTCATTTTGGGGCTATTTTTGCGTCAATTTTGGGTCATTTTTGGGTCTATTTTTGGGTCATTTGTGGGGCCATTTTTGGGTCATTCTAGGGGCGTTTCTGAGTCATTTTCTGGGCTATTTGGGGCCCATATTTGGGTCAATTTTTGTGTCATTTTTGGAGCAAATTTTGGCCATTTTTGGGTTTATTGTTGGGCCATTTTTGGGACTATTTTTGTTCAATTTTTTAGTGATTTATAAGGGGAAGTTCTGGGTTGTTTTACGGCAAATTTTTGGGTCATTTTTGGGGCTATTTTTGGGGCTATTTTGGGGTCATTTTTGGGTCTATTTTCGGGGCCATTTCTGGGCCGTTTTCGAGGCCCTTTTGGGCCCATATTTGGGTCAATTTTTGTGTTATTTTTCGGGCGAATTCTGGGCAACTTTTGGGTAATTTTTGGGTAATTTTGGGGTAATTTTTGGGCTTATTACCCTGTCATTTATAGGGGGAATCTCTAGGTTTTTTTACGGCCAATTTTGGGTCATTTTTCGGGCCAATTTTTGGGCCATTTTGTGGCTATTTTTGGGTCTTTTTTTAATCACTTTTGATGCAATTTTTGGGTCATTTTTGGGGTTATTTTTGGGGCCATTTTCCGGGCCATTTTTGCGTCATTTTTGGGTCATTTTTTGGGGCTGTTTTGGGCCTATTTTTGGGTCATTTAAAGGGGGAATTTTTGGCTCATTTTACGGCCAATTTTGAGTCATTTTTGGGGCTATTTTTTGGGCCATTTTGGGGCTATTTTTGGGTCATTTTTAAGCCACTTTTTGGCATATTTTTGGGGCCATTTCTGGGTCATTTTCTGGGCCATTTTGGGCCGATATTTGGGTCAAGTTTTGTGCCATTTTTGGGGCGATTTTTCGGTCATTTTTTGGGTCATTTTTGGGTCATTTTTTTGGACTTCTTTGGGCCTATTTTTGGGTCATTTATAGGGCTAATAGCGGGGTTAATTTAAGGCCAGATTATGGGTCATTTTTGTTGCCAATTTTGGGGCCATTTTGGGGTATTTTTGGGTCATTTTTGGGTCATTTTTGGGTCTATTGTTGAGTCATTTTTGGGACACTGTTGGGTCATTTTTGGTTTATTGCTTTGGGCCATTTTTTGGTCAGTTTTGGGGCCATATTTTGTCTTTTTCTGGGTGATTCTTGGGGCTTTTTGGGGTCATTATTTTGTCAGTTTCGGGGCCATTTTTGGGCATTTTTGGGTGATTTTTGGGGCTTTTTAGGGGTTATATTTGGAGTGATTTTGGGGCCATTTCTGGGTCATTTTTGGTTCATTTTTTGCGGCTATTTTAGGCCTATTTTTGGGTCATTTGTTGGGGGAATTTTTGGCTCATTTTTCGGCCAAATTTTGGTCACTTTTGGGGTTATTTTTGGGTCATTTTGGGGCTATTTTTGGGTTTTTTTTAAGCCATTTTGGGGCTATTTTTGGGACTAATTCTGGGTCATTTTCCAGGACATTTTGGGCTCATATTTGGGTCAGTTTTTGAGTCATTTTTGGAGTCATTTTCTGGTCATTTTTGGGCCATATTTGGGTCATTGTTTTGGGTCATTTTTTGGGGCCATTTTTGAGTCATTTTGGGGTGTATTTTTTAGGTCATTTTTGGGGTCATTTTTTGGGAATATTTGGGTCATTTTCGAGGCCATTTTTTAGTAATTTTTAAGCGATTTTTAAATTATTTTTGGGTCATTTTTGGGTGAGTTTTGGGCTGTTTTTGGCCTTTTTGTGGGTCATTTATAGGGGAAATTTTGGATTATTTTAGGGCCAATTTTGGGTCATATTTGGGGCCATTTTAAGGTAATTTTGGGGCTTTTTTTTGGGTCAATTTTGGGAAATTTTGGGGTCTATTTTTGGGTCATTTTTGGGTCATTTTTGGATTATTTTTGTGCCATTTTTGAGTAATATATGAGGCAATTTTGGGGTCATTTTTGGGTCATTTGTGGGGCCATTTTTGGGTCATTCTTGGGGGCATTTCTGAGTCATTTTCTGGGCTATTTGGGGCCCATATTTTGGTCAATTTTTGTGTCATTTTTGGAGCAAATTTTGGCCATTTTTGGGTCATTATTGGGCAATTTTTGGGACTGTTTTTGTTCAATTTTTTAGTGATTTATAAGGGGATGTTCTGGGTTGTTTTACGGCAAATTTTTGGGTCATTTTTGGGGCTATTTTTGGGGCTATTTTGGGGTCATTTTGGGGTCTATTTTCGGGGCCATTTCTGGGTCGTTTTCGAGGCCATTTTGGGCCCATATTTGGGTCAATTTTTGTGTTATTTTTCGGGCGAATTCTGGGCAACTTTAGGGTAATTTTTGGGTAATTTTGGGGTAATTTTTGGGCTTATTTCCCTGTCATTTATAGGGGGAATCGCTAGGTTTTTTTACGGCCAATTTTGGGTCATTTTTCGGGCCAATTTTGGGGCCATTTTGTGGCTATTTTTGGGTCTTTTTTTAATAACTTTTGATGCAATTTTTGGGCCATTTTTGGGGTTATTTTTGGGGCCATTTTCGGGCAATTTTTGCGTCATTTTTGGGTCATTTTTTGGGGCTGATTTGGGCCTATTTTTGGGTCATTTATAGGGGGAATTTTTTGGCTCATTTTATGGGCCAATTTTTAGGTCATTTTTGGGGCCATTTTCCAAGGCCATTTTAGGCTGATATTTGTGTCAGTTTTTGGTGATTTTTGGGCCATTTTTGGGTCATATTTGGGTCATTTTTTGGGGCTGTTTTGGGCCTATTTTTGGGTCATTTAAAGGGGGAATTTTGGCTCATTTTACGGCCAATTTTGAGTCATTTTTGGGGCTATTTTTTGGGCCATTTTGGGGCTATTTTTGGGTCATTTTTAAGCCACTTTTGGGCATATTTTTGGGGCCATTTCTGGGTCATTTTCTGGGCCATTTTGGGCCGATATTTGGGTCAAGTTTTGTGCCATTTTTGGGGCGATTTTTCGGTCATTTTTGGGTCATTTTTGGTCAATTTTTTGGGACTTCTTTGGGCCTAATTTTTGGGTCATTTATGGGTAATAGTCGGGGTAATTTAAAGGCAAGATTATGGGTCATTTTTGTTGGCAATTTTGGGGGCCATTGGGTATTTTTGGGTCATTTTTGGGTCATTTTGGTCTATTGTTGAGTCATTTTTGGGACCACTGTTGGGTCATTTTTGGGTTATTGCTTTGGGCCATTTTTTGTCAGTTTTGGGGCCATTTGGTCTTTTTTTTGGTGATCTTGGGGCTTTTGGGGTCATTATTTTGTCAGTTTCGGGGCATTTTTGGGCATTTTGGGTGATTTTTGGGCTTTTAGGGTTATATTTGGGAGGATTTTGGGGCCATTTCTGGGTCATTTTTGGTCATTTTTTGGCCGGCTATTTTAGGCCTATTTTTGGGTCATTTGTTGGGGGAATTTTTGGCTCATTTTTCGGCCAAATTTTGGTCAATTTGGGGGTTATTTTTGGGGTCATTTTGGGGCTATTTTTGGGTTATTTTTAAGCCATTTTGGGGCTATTTTTGGGACTAATTCTGGGTCATTTTCCAGGACATTTTGGGATCATATTTGGGTCAGTTTTTGAGTCATTTTTGGAGCTATTTTCTGGTCATTTTTGGGCCATATTTGGGTCATCGTTTTGGGTCATTTTTTGGGGCCATTTTTGAGTCATTTTTGGGTGTATTTTTGGGTCATTTTTGGGGTCATTTTTTGGGACTATTTGGGTCATTTTCGAGGCCATTTTTTAGTAATTTTTAAGCGATTTTTAAATTATTTTTGGGTCATTTTTGGGTGAGTTTTGGGCTGTTTTGGGCCTTTTGTGGGTCATTTATAGGGGAAATTTTGGATTATTTTAGGGCCAATTTTGGGTCATATTTGGGGCCATTTTAAGGTCATTTTGGGGCTTTTTTTTGGGTCAATTTTGGGTAATTTTTGGGTCTATTTTTGGGTCATTTTTGGGTCATTTTTGGATTATTTTTGTGCCATTTTTGAGTATTATATGAGGCAATTTTGGGGTCATTTTTGGGTCATTTGTGGGGCCATTTTTAGGTCATTCTTGGGGCGTTTCTGAGTCATTTTCTGGGCTATTTGGGGCCCATATTTGGGTCAATTTTTGTGTCATTTTTGGAGCAAATTTTGGCCATTTTTGGGTCATTATTGGGCCATTTTTGGGACTATTTTTGTTCAGTTTTTTAGTGATTTATAAGTGGAAGTTCTGGGTTGTTTTACGGCAAATTTTTGGGTCATTTTTGGGGCTATTTTTGGGGCTATTTTGGGGTTTAATTTTTGGGTCTATTTTCGGGGCCATTTCTGGGTCGTTTTCGAGCATTTTGGCGCATATTGGTCAATTTTTGTGTTATTTCGGCGAAATTCTGGGCAACGTTTTGGGTAATTTTTGGGTAATTTTGCGGGTAATTTTTTGGGCTTATTTCCCTGTCATTTAATAGGGGGAATCTCTAGTTTTTTAGCGCGGCAATTTGGTCATTTTTCGGGCCAATTTTGGGCATTTTTGTGGGCTATTTTTGGGTCTTTTTTTTAATCACTTTTGATGCAATTTTTTGGGTCATTTTTGGGGTTATTTTGGGGCCATTTTCGGGCAATTTTTGCGTCATTTTTGGGTCATTTTTTGGGGCTGCTTTGGGCCTATTTTTGGGTCATTTATAGGGGGAATTTTTGGCTCATTTTATGGGCCAATTTTAGGTCATTTTTGGGGCCATTTTCCGGGCCATTTTAGGCTGATATTTGTGTCATTTTTTGGGGTGATTTTTGGGGCGATTTTTGGGCCATTTTTGGGTCATATTTGGGTCATTTTTTGGGGCTGTTTTGGGCCATTTTTGGGTCTTTTAAAGGGGGAATTTTTGGCTCATTTTACGGCCAATTTTGAGTCATTTTTGGGGCTATTTTTTGGGCCATTTTGGGGCTATTTTTGGGTCATTTTTAAGCCACTTTTTGGCATATTTTTGGGGCCATTTCTGGGTCATTTTCTGGGCCATTTTGGGCCGATATTTGGGTCAAGTTTTTGCCATTTTTGGGGCGATTTTTCGGTCATTTTTTGGGTCATTTTTGGGTCATTTTTTGGGACTTCTTTGGGCCTATTTTTGGGTCATTTATAGGGCTAATAGCGGGGTTAATTTAAGGCCAGATTATGGGTCATTTTTGTTGCCAATTTTGTTGCCAATTTTGGGGCCATTTTGGGGTATTTTTGGGTCATTTTTGGGTCATTTTTGGGTCTATTGTTGAGTCATTTTTGGGACACTGTTGGGTCATTTTTGGTTTATTGCTTTGGGCCATTTTTTGGTCAGTTTTGGGGCCATATTTGGTCTTTTTTTGGTGATTCTTGGGGCTTTTTGGGGTCATTATTTTGTCAGTTTCGGGGCCATTTTTGGGCATTTTTTGGTGATTTTTGGGGCTTTTTAGGGGTTATATTTGTAGTGATTTTTGGGGCCATTTCTGGGTCATTTTTGGGTCATTTTTTGCGGCTATTTTAGGCCTATTTTTGGGTCATTTGTTGGGGGAATTTTTGGCTCATTTTTCGGCCAAATTTTGGTCAATTTGGGGGTTATTTTTGGGGTCATTTTGGGGCTATTTTTGGGACTAATTCTGGGTCATTTTCAAGGACATTTTGGGCTCATATTTGGGTCAGTTTTTGAGTCATTTTTGGAGCTATTTTCTGGTCATTTTTGGGCCATATTTGGGTCATTGTTTTGGGTCATTTTTTGGGGCCATTTTTGAGTCATTTTTGGGTGTATTTTTGGGTCATTTTTGGGGTCATTTTTTGGGAATAATTGGGTCATTTTCGAGGCCATTTTTTAGTAATTTTTAAGCGATTTTTAAATTATTTTTGGGTCATTTTTGGGTGAGTTTTGGGCTGTTTTGGGCCTTTTTGTGGGTCATTTATAGGGGAAATTTTGGATTATTTTAGGGCCAATTTTGGGTCATATTTGGGGCCATTTTAAGGTCATTTTGAGGCTATTTTTTGGGCCAATTTTGGGTAATTTTTGGGTCTATTTTTGGGTCATTTTTGGGTCATTTTTGGATTATTTTTGTGCCATTTTTGAGTAATATATGGGGCAATTTTGGGGTCATTTTTGGGTCATTTGTGGGGCCATTTTTGGGTCATTCTTGGGGGCATTTCTGAGTCATTTTCTGGGCTATTTGGGGCCCATATTTGGGTCAATTTTTGTGTCATATTTGGTGCAAATTTTGGCCATTTTTGGGTCATTATTGGGCCATTTTTGGGACTATTTTTGTTCATTTTTTTAGTGATTTATAAGGGGAAGTTCTGGGTTGTTTTATGGCAAATTTTTGGGTCATTTTTGGGGCTATTTTTGGGGCTATTTTGGGGTCATTTTTGGGTCTATTTTCGGGGCCATTTCTGGGTCGTTTTCGAGGCCATTTTGGGCCCATATTTGGGTGAATTTTTGTGTTATTTTTCGGGCGAATTCTGGGCAACTTTTGGGTAATTTTTGGGTAATTTTGGGGTAATTTTTGGGCTTATTTCCCTGTCATTTATAGGGGGAATCTCTAGGTTTTTTTACGGCCAATTTTGGGTCATTTTTCGGGCCAATTTTGGGGCCATTTTGTGGCTATTTTTGGGTCTTTTTTTAATCACTTTTGATGCAATTTTTTGGTCATTTTTGGGGCCATTTTCGGGCAATTTTTGCGTCATTTTTGGGTCATTTTTTGGGGCTGCTTTGGGCCTATTTTTGGGTCATTTATAGGGGGAATTTTTGGCTCATTTTATGGGCCAATTTTAGGTCATTTTTGGGGCCATTTTCCGGGTCATTTTTGGGCCATATTTGGGTCATTGTTTTTGGTCATTTTTTGGGGCCATTTTTGAGTCATTTTTGGGTGTATTTTTGGGTCATTTTTGGGGTCATTTTTTGGGAATATTTGGGTCATTTTCGAGGCCATTTTTTAGTAATTTTTAAGCGATTTTTAAATTATTTTTGGGTCATTTTTTGGTGAGTTTTGTGCTGTTTTGGGCTTTGTGGGTCAATTTATAGGGGAATTTTTGGATTATTTTAAGGGCCAATTTTTGGGTCAATAACATTTGGGGCCATTTTAAGGTCATTTTGGGGCTATTTTTTGGGCCAATTTTGGGTCATTTTTGGGTCTATTTTTGGGTCATTTTTGGGTCATTTTTGGATTATTTTTCTGCCATTTTTGAGTAATATATGGGGCAATTTTGGGGTCATTTTTGGGTCATTTGTGGGGCCATTTTTGGGTCATTCTTGGGGGCATTTCTGAGTCATTTTCTGGGCTATTTGGGGCCCATATTTGGGTCAATTTTTGTGTCATTTTTGGAGCAAATTTTGGCCATTTTTGGGTCATTATTGGGCCAATTTTGGGACTATTTTTGTTCAATTTTTTAGTGATTTATAAGGGGAAGTTCTGGGTTGTTTTACGGCAAATTTTTGGGTCATTTTTGGGGCTATTTTTGGGGCTATTTTGGGGTCATTTTTTGGTCTATTTTCGGGGCCATTTCTGGGTCGTTTTCGAGGCCATTTTGGGCCCATATTTGGGTCAATTTTTGTGTTATTTTTCGGGCGAATTCTGGGCAACTTTTGGGTAATTTTTGGGTAATTTTGGGGTAATTTTTGGGCTTATTTCCCTGTCATTTATAGGGGGAATCTCTATATTTTTTACGGCCTATTTTGGGTCATTTTTCGGGCCAATTTTGGGGCCATTTTGTGGCTATTTTTGGGTCTTTTTTTAATCACTTTTGATGCAATTTTTTGGTCATTTTTGGGGTTATTTTTGGGGCCATTTTCGGGCAATTTTTGCGTCATTTTTGGGTCATTTTTTGGGGCTGCTTTGGGCCTATTTTTGGGTCATTTATAGGGGGAATTTTTGGCTCATTTTATGGGCCAATTTTAGGGCATTTTTGGGGCCATTTTCCGGGCCATTTTAGGCTGATATTTGTGTCAGTTTTTGGGGTGATTTTTGGGGCGATTTTTGGGCCATTTTTGGGTCATATTTGGGTCATTTTTTGGGGCTGTTTTGGGCCATTTTTGGGTCATTTAAAGGGGGAATTTTTGGCTCATTTTACGGCCAATTTGGAGTCATTTTTGGGGCTATTTTTTGGGCCATTTTGGGGCTATTTTTGGGTCATTTTTAAGCCACTTTTGGGCATATTTTTGGGGCCATTTCTGGGTCATTTTCTGGGCCATTTTGGGCCGATATTTGGGTCAAGTTTTGTGCCATTTTTGGGGCGATTTTTCGGTCATTTTTTTGGTCATTTTTTGGGTCATTTTTGGGTCATTTTTTGGGACTTCTTTGGGCCTATTTTTGGGTCATTTATAGGGCTAATAGCGGGGTTAATTTAAGGCCAGATTATGGGTAATTTTTGTTGCAAATTTTGGGGCCATTTTGGGGTATTTTTGGGTCATTTTTGGGTCATTTTTGGGTC
>JAVTVJ010002690.1:0-57036 GCA_034509425.1 Eopsaltria australis
TCCTCCCCCAGCAGGCGGCGCATGCGCAGCTCCTGCTCGACCTGGCTCTAGCCCGGCAGACACTGAGACCTCCCGGCCACTAGGTGGCGCTAACGCAGTGGGTTTTGAGGCGATCTGACAGCTTTGGGGGGAAATGCAGGGGATGATGGAGGTCCCAGGTAGAATATGGGGGATTGTGGGGTGAATTTGGTGGATTTTGGGGATCCCTGAGGGGTTTAGGGGCACCTGAAGTTGATTTTGGGGTGAATTTGGGGGAATTTTGGGGGTCCCTGAGGGTCTTAGGGGGATCTGAAGTGGATTTTGGGGTGAATTTTGGGGATTTTGGGTGTCCTTGAGGGGTTTAGACGGATCTGAGCAGGATTTTGGGGTGATTTTGGAGGGTTTTGGGCTGACCATGTTTGTCCCTCATTAGCATAAAGGGCGTGGCCACGCCCAGTGATCACGGGGCCTTGTTTGAATCAAAAGGGGCGTGGCCTAACACCAACATCCACACTCCAACCTCATTTGCGTATAGTCGGTGAATATTCATCATTTATTTGCATAAATACAGGCGTGATTCAATTAAATCTTATTCATTTCCTTGCAATAAACTTCATTTGCATGAAAAGCAGACTCCATCAGCGTTAATTAATCGCATTTCCATCATTTGCATCAAGTGTTTCCCCAAGCCCTCCAAAAGACCCAAAATGACCCAAAACTTCCCCAAAAAGTCCCCAAAATGACCCAGAACTGCCCCAATTTTCCCCAAATCCCCCCAAACTGCCCCCAGATCCCCTTTTTCCCCCCTAAAAACCGCATTTTCCTCCATTTTCAGCCATCTTTTCCATGTTTGGTCATTTTTCCCATCTAAGGCCGCCTCATTTGCATAGCGGCCGCGGCCCCGCCCCCAGGGGCGTGGCCTGACGGGCGACTTCTCCCCCAGCAGGCAGCGCATGCGCAGCTCCTGCTCGGCCTGGCTCTAGCCCGGCAGGCACTGAGACCTCCCGGCCACTAGGTGGCGCTAACGCAGTGGGTTTTGAGGCGATCTGAGCGCTTTGGGGGGAAATGTAGGGGATGATGGGGGTCCCAGGTGGAATATGGGGGATTGTGGGGTGAATTTGGTGGATTTTGGGGATCCCTGAGGGGTTTCGGGGGACCTGAAGTAAATTTTGGGGTGAATTTGGGGGATTTTGGGTGTCCCTGAGCGGTTTAGGGAGATCTGAAGTGGATTTTGGGGTGAATTTGGGGGATTTTGGGGGTCCCTGAGGGGTTTAGAAGGATCTGAGCAGGATTTTGGGGTGAATTTGGGGGGTTTGGGCTGACCATTTTTGTCCCTCATTAGCATAAAGGACGTGGCCACACCCAGTGATCACGGGGCCTTGTTTGAATCAAAAGGGGCGTGGCCTAGCACCAACATCCACACTCCAACCTCATTTGCGTATAGTCGGTGAATATTCATCATTTATTTGCATAAATACAGGCGTGATTCAATTAAATCTTATTCATTCCCTTGCAATAAACTTCATTTGCATGAAAAGCAGAGTCCATCAGCGTTAATCAATCTTATTTACATCATTTGCATCAAGTGTTTCCCCAAGCCCTCCTAAAGACCCAAAATGACCCAAAACTTCCCCAAAAAGTCCCCAAAATGACCCAGAACTGCCCCAATTTTCCCCAAATCCCCCCAAACTGCCCCCAGATCCCCCTTTTCCCCTCTAAAAACCGCATTTTCCTCCATTTTCAGCCATCTTTTCCATAGTTGGTCATTTTTCCCATCTAAGGCCGCCTCATTTGCATAGCGGCCGCGGCCCCGCCCCCAGGGGCGTGGCCTGACGGGCGACTCCTCCCCCAGCAGGCGGCGCATGCGCAGCTCCTGCTCGGCCTGGCTCTAGCCCGGCAGGCACTGTGACCTCCCGGCCACTAGGTGGCGCTAACGCAGTGGGTTTTGAGGCGATCTGAGGGCTTTGGGGGGAAATGTAGGGGATGATGGGGGTCCCAGGTAGAATATGGGGGATTGTGGGGTGAATTTGGTGGATTTTGGGGATCCCTGAGGGGTTTAGGGGCACCTGAAGTGGATTTTGGGGTGAATTTGGGGGATTTTGGGTGTCCCTGAGCGGTTTAGGGGGATCTGAAGTGGATTTTGGGGTGAATTTGGGGGATTTTGGGGGTCCCTGAGGGGTTTAGAAGGATCTGAGCAGGATTTTGGGTGAATTTGGGGGGTTTTGGGCTGACCATATTTGTCCCTGATTAGCATAAAGGGCGTGGCCACACCCAGTGATCACGGGGCCTTGTTTGAATCAAAAGGGGCGTGGCCTAACACCAACATCCACACTCCAACCTCATTTGCGTCTAGTCGGTGAATATTCATCATTTTTTTGCATAAATACAGGCGTGATTCAATTAAATCTTATTCATTCCCTTGCAATAAACTTCATTTGCATGAAAAGCAGAGTCCATCAGCGTTAATTAATCGCATTTCCATCATTTGCATCAAGTGTTTCCCCAAGCCCTCCAAAAGACCCAAAATGACCCAAAACTTCCCCAAAAAGTCCCCAAAATGACCCAGAACTGCCCCAATTTTCCCCAAATCCCCCCAAACTGCCCCCAGATCCCCCTTTTCCCCCCTAAAAACCGCATTTTCCTCCATTTTCAGCCATCTTTCCATATTTGCTCATTTTTCCCATCTAAGGCCGCCTCATTTGCATAGCGGCCGCGGCCCCGCCCCCAGGGGCGTGGCCTGACGGGCGACTCCTCCCCCAGCAGGCGGCGCATGCGCAGCTCCTGCTCGGCCTGGCTCTAGCCCGGCAGGCACTGAGACCTCCCGGCCACTAGGTGGCGCTAACGCAGTGGGTTTTGAGGCGATCTGAGGGCTTTGGGGGGAAATGTAGGGGATGATGGGGGTCCCAGGTAGAATATGGGGGATTGTGGGGTGAATTTGGTGGATTTTGGGGATCCTGAGGGGTTTAGGGGCACCTGAGGTGGATTTTTGGGTGAATTTGGGGATTTTGGGGTCCCTGAGGGGTTTAGGGGCACCTGAAGTGGATTTTGGGGTGAATTTGGGGGATTTTGGGGGTCCTTGAGGGGTTTAGAAGGATCTGAGCAGGATTTTGGGGTGATTTTGGAGGGTTTTGGGCTGACCATGTTTGTCCCTCATTAGCATAAAGGGCGTGGCCACGCCCAGTGGTCACGGGGTCTTCTTTGAATCAAAAGGGGCGTGGCCTAACACCAACATCCACACTCCAACCTCATTTGCGTATAGTCGGTGAATATTCATCATTTATTTGCATAAATACAGGCGTGATTCAATTAAATCTTATTCATTCCCTTGCAATAAACTTCATTTGCGTGAAAAGCAGAGTCCATCAACGTTAATTCATCGCATTTCCATCATTTGCATCAAGTGTTTCCCCAAGCCCTCCAAAAGACCCAAAATGACCCAAAACTTCCCCCAAAAGTCCCCAAAATGACCCAGAACTGCCCCAATTTTCCCCAAATCCCCCCAAACTGCCCCCAGATCCCCCTTTTCCCCCCTAAAAACCGCATTTTCCTCCATTTTCAGCCATCTTTTCCATATTTGCTCATTTTTCCCATCTAAGGCCGCCTCATTTGCATAGCGGCCGCGGCGCCGCCCCCAGGGGCGTGGCCTGACGGGCGACTCCTCCCCCAGCAGGCGGCGCATGCGCAGCTCCTGCTCGGCCTGGCTCTAGCCCGGCAGGCACTGAGACCTCCCGGCCACTAGGTGGCGCTAACGCAGTGGGTTTTGAGGCGATCTGAGGGCTTTGGGGGGAAATGTAGGGGATGATGGGAGTCCCAGGTAGAATATGGGGGATTGTGGGGTGAATTTGGTGGATTTTGGGGATCCCTGAGGGGTTTAGGGGCACCTGAAGTGGATTTTGGGGTGAATTTGGGGGATTTTGGGGGTCCCTGAGGGGTTTAGAAGGATCTGAGCAGAATTTTGGGGTGAATTTAATGGGGATTTTGGGCTGACCATATTTGTCCCTCATTAGCATAAAGGGCGTGGCCACAACCAGTGATCACGGGGCCTTGTTTGAATGAAAAGGGGCGTGGCCTAACACCAACATCCACACTCCAACCTCATTTGCGTATAGTTGGTGAATATTCATCATTTATTTGCATAAATACAGGCGTGATTCAATTAAATCTTATTAATTTCCTTGCAATAAACTTCATTTGCATGAAAAGCAGAGTCCATCAGCGTTAATTAATCGCATTTCCATCATTTGCATCAAGTGTTTTTCCAAGCCTTCCAAAATGACACAAAATGACCCAGAACTGCCCCAATTTTCCCCAAATCCCCCCAAACTGCCCCCAGATCCCCCTTTTCCCCCTAAAAACCGCATTTTCCTCCATTTTCAGCCATCTTTTCCATATTTGGTCATTTTTCCCATCTAAGGCCGCTCATTTGCATAGCGGCCGCGGCCCCGCCCCCAGGGCCGTGGCCTGACGGGCGACTCCTCCCCCAGCCGGCGGCGCATGCGCAGCTCCTGCTCGGCCTGGCTCTAGCCCGGCAGGCACTGAGACCTCCCGGCCACTAGGTGGCGCTAACGCAGTGGGTTTTGAGGCGATCTGAGGGCTTTGGGGGGAAATGTAGGGGATGATGGGGGGTCCCAGGTAGAATATGGGGGATTGTGGGGTGAATTTGGTGGATTTTGGGGATCCCTGAGGGGTTTAGGGGCACCTGAAGTGGATTTTGGGGTGAATTTGGGGGATTTTGGGTGTCCCTGAGCGGTTTAGGGGGATCTGAAGTGGATTTTTGGGGTGAATTTGGGGGATTTTGGGGGTCCCTGAGGGGTTTAGAAGGATCTGAGCAGGATTTTGGGGTGAAGTTGGGGGGTTTTGGGCTGACCATATTTGTCCCTGATTAGCATAAAGGGCGTGGCCACACCCAGTGATCACGGGGCCTTGTTTGAATCAAAAGGGGCGGTGGCCTAACACCCAACATCACACTGCCAACCCGTCATTTGGCGTCTAGTCGGTGAATATTCATCTTATTTTGCATAAATACAGGCGTGGATTCAATTAGATCCTTATTCATTTCCCTTGCAATAAAACTTCATTTGCATGAAAAGGCAGAGTCCATTCAGCGTTAATTAATTCGGCTTTCCCAATCATTTGCATCAAGTGTTTCCCCCTAAGGCCCTCAAAATGACCCAAAAATGACGCGCAGAAACTGCACCAGAATTTTCCCCCAAATCCTGCCCCACGCCCCAGATCCGCCCTTTTCGGCCCCTAAAAAAAACCGCATTTTCCCTCCATTTTTCAGCCATCTTCTCCATATTGTGCTCATTTTTCCCATCTAGAGGCCGCCTCATTTGCATAGCGGCCGGCGGCCTCGCGCCCAGGGGCGTGGCCTGACGGGCACTTGCCTCCCGCAGCAGGCGGCGCATGCGCAGCTCCTGCTCGGCCTGGCTCTCGCCCGGCAGGCACTGAGACCTCCTGGCCACTAGGTGGCGCTAATGCAGTGGGTTTGGAGGCGATCTGAGGGCTTTGGCGGGAAATGTAGGGGATGATGGGGGTCCCAGGTAGAATATGGGGGATTGTGGGGTGAATTTGGTGGATTTTTGGGATCCCTGAGGGGTTTAGGGGCACCTGAAGTGGATTTTGGGGTGAATTTGGGGGATTTTGGGTGTCCCTGAGGGGTTTAGGGGGGCACCTGAAGTGGATTTTGGGGTGAATTTGGGGGATTTTGGGGGTCCCTGAGGGGTTTAGAAGGATCTGAGCAGGATTTTTGGGTGAATTTGATGGGGATTTTGGGCTGGCCATATTTGTCCCTGATTTGCATAAAGGGCGTGGCCACAGCCAGTTATCACGGGGCCTTGTTTGAATCAAAAGGGGCGTGGCCTAACACCAACATTCACACTCCAACCTCATTTGCGTATAGTCGGTGAATATTCATCATTTTTTTGCATAAATAAAGGCGTGATTCAATAAGATCTTATTCATTCCCTTGCAATAAACTTCATTTGCATGAAAAGCAGAGTCCATCAGCGTTAATTAATCGCATTTCCATCATTTGCATCAAGTGTTTCCCCAAGCCCTCCAAAAGACGCAAAATGACCCAAAACTTCCCCAAAAAGTCCCCAAAATGACCCAGAACTGCCCCAATTTTCCCCAAATCCCCCCAAACTGCCCCCAGATCCCGCGTTTCCCCCCTAAAAACCGCATTTTCCTCCATTTTCAGCCATCTTTTCCATAGTTGCTCATTTTTCCCATCTAAGGCCGCCTCATTTGCATAGCGGCCGCGGCCCCGCCCCCAGGGGCGTGGACTGACGGGCGACTCCTCCCCCAGCAGGCGGCGCATGCGCAGCTCCTGCTCGGCCTGGCTCTAGCCCGGCAGGCACTGAGACCTCCCGGCCACTAGGTGGCGCTAACGCAGTGGGTTTTGAGGCGATCTGAGGGCTTTGGGGGGAAATGTAGGGGATGATGGGGGTCCCAGGTAGACAATGGGGGATTGTGGGGTGAATTTGGTGGATTTTGGGGATCCCTGAGGGGTTTAGGGGCACCTGAAGTGGATTTTGGGGTGAATTTGGGGGATTTTGGGTGTCCCTGAGCGGTTTAGGGGGATCTGAAGTGGATTTGGGGTGAATTTGGGGGATTTTGAGGGTCCCTGAGGGGTTTAGAAGGATCTGAGCAGGATTTTGGGGTGAATTTAATGGGGATTTTGGTGCTGACCATATTTGTTTCCTGATTAGCATAAAGGGCGTGGCCAAGCCGTGATCACGGGGCCTTGTTTTTGAATCAAAGGGGCGTGGGCTACACGCAACATCCACCTCCAACCTCATTTGCGTCTAGTCGGTGAATATTCATCATTTATTTGCATAAATACAGGCGTGATTCAATTAAATCTTATTCATTCCCTTGCAATAAACTTCATTTGCATGAAAAGCAGAGTCCATCAGCGTTAATCAATCGCATTTCCATCATTTGCATCAAGTGTTTCCCCAAGCCCTCCAAAAGACCCAAAATGACCCAAAACTTCCCCAAAAAGTCCCCCAAAATGACCCAGAACTGCCCCATTTTTCCCCAAATCCCCCCAAACTGCCCCCAGATCCCCCTTTTCCCCCCTAAAAACCGCATTTTCCTCCATTTTCAGCCATCTTTTCCATATTTGGTCATTTTTCCCATCTAAGGCCGCATCATTTGCATAGCGGCCGCGGCCCCGCCCCCAGGGGCGTGGCCTGACGGGCGACTCCTCCCCCAGCAGGCGGCGCATGCGCAGCTCCTGCTCGGCCTGGCTCTAGCCCGGCAGGCACTGAGACCTCCCGGCCACTAGGTGGCGCTAACGCAGTGGGTTTTGAGGCGATCTGAGGGCTTTGGGGGGAAATGTAGGGGATGATGGGGTCCCAGGTAGAATATGGGGGATTGTGGGGTGAATTTGGTGGATTTTGGGGATCCCTGAGGGGTTTAGGGGCACCTGAAGTGGATTTTGGGGTGAATTTGGGGGATTTTGGGTGTCCCTGAGCGGTTTAGGGGGATCTGAAGTGGATTTTGTGGTGAATTTGGGGGATTTTGTGGGTCCCTGAGGGGTTTAGAAGGATCTGAGCAGGATTTTTGGGTGAAGTTGGGGGGTTTTGGGCTGACCATATTTGTCCCTGATTAGCATAAAGGGCGTGGCCACACCCAGTGATCACGGGGCCGTGTTTGAATCAAAAGGGGCGTGGCCTAACACCAACATCCACACTCCAACCTCATTTGCGTATAGTCGGTGAATATTCATCATTTATTTGCATAAATACAGGCGTGATTCAATTAAATCTTATTCATTCCCTTGCAATAAACTTCATTTGCATGAAAAGCAGAGTCCATCAGCGTTAATTAATCGCATTTCCATCATTTGCATCACGGGTTTCCCCAAGCCCTCCAAAAGACCCAAAATGACCCAAAACTTCCCCAAAAAGTCCCCAAAATCACCCAGAACTGCCCCAATTTTCCCCAAATCCCCCAAACTTCCCCCAGATCCCTTTTTTCCCCCCTAAAAACCGCATTTTCCTCCATGTTCAGGCCATCTTTCCATATTTGCTCATTCTTTTCCATCTAAGGCCGCCTCATTGCATAGCAGGCCGCGGTCCGCCCCCAGGGGCGTGGCCTGACGGGCGACTCTCCCCCAGCAGGCGGCGCATGCGCAGCTCCTGCTCGCCTGGCTCTAGCCCGGCAGCACTGAGACCTCCGGCCACTATGCGGTGCGTAACGGCCAGTGGTTTGAGCAATCTTGAGGGCTTTGGGGGGAAATGTAGGGGATGATGGGGGTCCCAGGTAGAATATGGGGGATTGTGGGGTGAATTTGGTGGATTTTGGGGATCCCTGAGGGGTTTAGGGGCACCTGAAGTGGATTTGGGGTGAATTTGGGGGATTTTGGGTGTCCCTGAGCGGTTTAGGGGGATCTGAAGTGGATTTTGGGGTGAATTTGGGGGATTTGGGGGTCCCTGAGGGGTTTAGAAGGATCTGAGCAGGATTTTGGGGTGAAGTTGGGGGGTTTTGGGCTGACCATATTTGTCCCTGATTAGCATAAAGGGCGTGGCCACAGCCAGTGATCACGGGGCCTTGTTTGAATCAAAAGGGCGTGGCCTAACACCAACATCCACACTCCAACCTCATTTGCGTATAGTCGGTGAATATTCATCATTTTTTGGCATAAATACAGGCGTGATTCAATTAAATCTTATTCATTCCCTTGCAATAAACTTCATTTGCATGAAAAGCAGAGTCCATCAGCGTTAATTAATCGGCATTTCCATCATTTGCATCAAGTGTTTCCCCAAGCCTCCAAAAGACCAAAATGCACCCAAAAACTGGTTTCCCCAAAAAGTCCCCAAAATGACCCAGAACTGCCCCAATTTTCCCCAAATCCTCCCAAACTGCCCCCAGATCCCCGTTTCCCCCCTAAAAACCGCATTTTCCTCCATTTTCAGCCATCTTTTCCATAGTTGCTCATTTTTCCCATCTAAGGCCGCCTCATTTGCATAGCGGCCGCGGCCCCGCCCCCAGGGGCGTGGCCTGACGGGCGACTCCTCCCCCAGCAGGCGGCGCATGCGCAGCTCTTGCTCGGCCTGGCTCTAGCCCGGCAGGCACTGAGACCTCCCGGCCACTAGGTGGCGCTAACGCAGTGGGTTTTGAGGCGATCTGAGGGCTTTGGGGGAAAATGTAGGGGATGCTGGGGGTCCCAGGTAGAATATGGGGGATTGTGGGGTGAATTTGGTGGATTTTGGGGATCCCTGAGGGGTTTAGGGGCACCTGACGTGGATTTTGGGGTGAATTTGGGGGATTTTGGGTGTCCCTGAGCGGTTTAGGGGGATCTGAAGTGGATTTTGGGGTGAATTTGGGGGATTTTGGGGTCCCTGAGGGGTTTAGAAGGATCTGAGCAGGATTTTGGGGTGAAGTTGGGGGGTTTTGGGCTGACCATATTTGTCCCTGATTAGCATAAAGGGCGTGGCCACACCCAGTGATCACGGGGCCTTGTTTGAATCAAAAGGGGCGTGGCCTAACACCAACATCCACACTCCAACCTCATTTGCGTATAGTCGGTGAATATTCATCATTTTTTGCAAAATACAGGCGTGATTCAATTAAATCTTATTCATTCCCTTGCAATAAACTTTATTTGCATGAAAAGCAGAGTCCATCAGCGTTAATTAATCGCATTTCCATCATTTTCATCAAGTGTTTCCCCAAGCCCTCCAAAAGACCCAAAATGACCCAAAATTGCCCCAAAAAGTCCCCAAAATGACCCAGAACTGCCCCAATTTTCCCCAAATCCCCCCAAACTGCCCCCAGATCCCCCTTTTCCCCCCTAAAAACCGCATTTTCCTCCATTTTCAGCCATCTTTTCCATAGTTGCTCATTTTCCCATCTAAGGCCGCCTCATTTGCATAGCGTACGCAGCCCCGCCCCCAGGGGTGCGTGGCCTGACGGGCGACTCCTCCCCACAGGCGGGCTATGCGCAGTCCTGCTCGGCCTGCGTCTGCCCGGCAGGCACTGAGACCTCCCGGCCACTAAGGTGGCGCTACGAGTGGCGTTTTGAGCGCGATTTAGGGCTTGGGGGAAATGTAAGGGGATGATTGGGGGTCCCACGGTAAAAATTGGGGGATTGTGGGGTGAATTTGGTGGATTTTGGGGATCCCTGAGGGGTTTAGGGGCACCTGAAGTGGATTTTGGGGTGAATTTGGGGGATTTTGGGTGTCCCTGAGCGGTTTAGGGGGATCTGAAGTGGATTTTGGGGTGAATTTGGGGGATTTTTGGGGTCCCTGACGGGTTTAGAAGGATCTGAGCAGGATTTTGGGGTGAAGTTGGGGGGTTTTGGGCTGACCATATTTGTCCCTGATTAGCATAAAGGGCGTGGCCACACCCAGTGATCACGGGGCCTTGGTTGAATCAAAAGGGGCGTGGCCTAACACCAACATCCACACTCCAACCTCATTTGCGTCTAGTCGGTGAATATTCATCATTTATTTGCATAAATACAGGCGTGATCCAATTAAATCTTATTCATTCCCTTGCAATAAACTTCATTTGCATGAAAAGCAGAGTCCATCAGCGTTAATTAATCGCATTTCCATCATTTGCATCAAGTGTTTCCCCAAGCCCTCCAAAAGACCCAAAATGACCCAAAACTTCCCCAAAAAGTCCCAAAAATGACCCAGAACTGCCCCAATTTTCCCCAAATCCCCCCAAACTGCCCCCAGATCCCCCTTTCCCCCCTAAAAACCGCATTTTCCTCCATTTTCAGCCATCTTTTCCGTAGTTGCTCATTTTTCCCATCTAAGGCCGCCTCATTTGCATAGCGGCCGCGGCCCCGCCCCCAGGGGCGTGGCCTGACGGGCGACTCCTCCCCCAGCAGGCGGCGCATGCCCAGCTCCTGCTCGGCCTGGCTCTAGCCCGGCAGGCACTGAGACCTCCCGGCCACTAGGTGGCGCTAACGCAGTGGGTTTTGAGGCGATCTGAGGGCTTGGGGGGAAAATGTAGGGGATGATGGGGGTCCCAGGTAGAATATGGGGGATTGTGGGGTGAATTTGGTGGATTTTGGGGATCCCTGAGGGGTTTAAGGGCACCTGAAGTGGATTTTGGGGTGAATTTGGGGGATTTTGGGGGTCCCTGAGGGGTTTAGAAGGATCTGAGCAGGATTTTGGGGTGAATTTAATGGGCATTTTGGGCTGACCATATTTGTCCCTGATTAGCATAAAGGGCGTGGCCACACCCAGTGATCACGGGGCCTTGTTTGAATCAAAAGGGGCGTGGCCTAACACCAACATCCACACTCCAACCTCATTTGCGTATAGTCGGAGAATATTCATCGTTTTTTGGCATAAATACAGGCGTGATTCAATTAAATCTTATTCATTCCCTTGCAATAAACTTCATTTGCATGAAAAGCAGAGTCCATCAGCGTTAATTAATCGCATGTCCATCATTTGCATCAAGTGTTTCCCCAAGCCCTCCAAAAGACCCAAAATGACCCAAAACTTCCCCAAAAAGTCCCCAAAATGACCCAGAACTGCCCCAATTTTCCCCAAATCCCCCCAAACTGCCCCCAGATCCCCCTTTTCCCCCCTAAAAACCGCATTTTCTCCATTTTCAGCCATCTTTTCCATATTTGCTCATTTTTCCCATCTAAGGCCGCCTCATTTGCATAGCGGCCGCGGCCCCGCCCCCAGGGGCGTGGCCTGACGGGCGACTCCTCCCCCAGCAGGCGGCGCATGCGCAGCTCCTGCTCGGCCTGGCTCTATCCCGGCAGGCACTGAGACCTCCCGGCCACTAGGTGGCGCTAATGCAGTGGGTTTTGAGGCGATCTGAGGGCTTTGGGGGGAAATGTAGGGGATGATGGGGGTCCCAGGTAGAATATGGGGGATTGTGGGGTGAATTTGGTGGATTTTGGGGATCCCTGAGGGGTTTAGGGGCACCTGAAGTGGATTTTTGGGTGAATTTGGGGGATTTTGGGTGTCCCTGAGCGGTTTAGGGGGATCTGAAGTGGATTTTGGGGTGAATTTGGGGGATTTTGGGGGTCCCTGAGGGGTTTAGAAGGATCTGAGCAGGATTTTGGGGTGAAGTTGGGGGGTTTTGGGCTGACCATATTTGTACCTGATTAGCATAAAGGGCGTGGCCACACCCAGTGATCACGGGGCCTTGTTTGAATCAAAAGGGGCGTGGCCTAACACCAACATCCACACTCCAACCTCATTTGCGTATAGTCGGTGACTATTCATCATTTTTTTGCATAAATACAGGCGTGATTCAATTAAATCTTATTAATTCCCTTGCAATAAACTTCATTTGCATGAAAAGCAGAGTCCGTCAGAGTTAATTAATCGCATTTCCATCATTTGCATCAAGTGTTTCCCCAAGCCCTCCAAAAGACCCAAAATGACCCAAAACTTCCCCAAAAAGTCCCCAAAATGACCCAGAACTGCCCCAATTTTCCCCAAATCCCCCCAAACTGCCCCCAGATCCCCCTTTTCCCCCTAAAAAACGCATTTTCCTCCATTTTCAGCCATCTTTTCATTAGTTGCTCATTTTTCCCATCTAAGGCCGCCTCATTTGATAGCCGCCGCGGGCCCCGCCCCCAGGCGTGCCGACGGGCGACTCCTCCCCCAGCAGGCGGCGCATGCGCAGCTCCTGCTCGGCCTGGCTCTAGCCCGGCAGGAACTGAGACCTTCCGGCCACTAGGTGGCGCTAACGCAGTGGGTTTTGAGGCGATCTGAGGGCTTTTGGGGGAAATGTAGGGGATGATGGGGGTCCCAGGTAGAATATGGGGGATTGTGGGGTGAATTTGGTGGATTTTGGGGATCCCTGAGGGGTTTCGGGGGACCTGAAGTGGATTTTGGGGTGAATTTGGGGGAATTTTGGGTGTCCCTGAGCGGTTTAGGGGGATCTGAAGTGGATTTTGGGGTGAATTTGGGGGATTATGGGGGTCCCTGAGGGGTTTAGAAGGATCTGAGCAGGATTTTGGGGTGAATTTGGGGGGTTTTGGGCTGACCATATTTGTCCCTGATTAGCATAAAGGGCGTGGCCACAGCCAGTGATCACGGGGCCTTGTTTGACTCAAAAGGGGCGTGGCCTAACACCAACATCCACACTCCAACCTCATTTGCGTCTAGTCGGTGAATATTCATCCTTTATTTGCATAAATACAGGCGTGATTCAATTAAATCTTATTCACTCCCTTGCAATAAACTTCATTTGCATGAAAAGCAGAGTCCATCAGCGTTAATTAATCGCATTTCCATCATTTGCATCAAGTGTTTCCCCAAGCCCTCCAAAAGACCCAAAATGACCCAAAACTTCCCCAAAAGGTCCCCAAAATGACCCAGAACTGCCCCAATTTTCCCCAAATCCCCCCAAACTGCCCCCAGATCCCCCTTTTTCCCCCTAAAAACCGCATTTTCCTCCATTTTCAGCCATCTTTTCCATAGTTGGTCATTTTTCCCATCTAAGGCCGCCTCATTTGCATAGCGGCATGGCTATTGAGGCGTGGCCTGACGGCGACTCTCACTCCCCAGCGAAGGCGGCATGCGCCCAGCTCCTGCTACGACCTGGCTCTAGCCAGCGGGCACAAAACTCTCCCGGCCACTAGGTGGCGCTAACGCAGTGGGTTTTGAGGCGATCTGAGGGCTTTGGGGGGAAATGTAAGGGATGATGGAGGGTCCAGGTAGAATATGGGGGATTGTGGGGTGAATTTGGTGGATTTTGGGGATCCCTGAGGGGTTTAGGGGCACCTGAAGTGGATTTTGGGGTGAATTTGGGGGATTTTGGGGGTCCCTGAGGGGTTTAAGGGGATCTGAGCAGGATTTTGGGGTGAATGTGGGGGATTTTGGGGGTCCCTGAGGGGTTTAGGGGCACCTGAAGTGGATTTTGGGGTGAATTTCGGGCGATTTTGGGTGTCCCTGATGGGTTTCGAGGGATCTGAGCAGGATTTTGGGGTGAATTTGGGGGATTTTGGGGGGTCCCTGAGGGGTTTAGAAGGTTTTGAGCAGGACTTTGTCGTGAATTTGGGGGATTTTGGGCTGACCATATTTTTCCCTCATTAGCATAAAGGGCGTGGCCACACCCAGTGATCACGGGGCCTTCTTTGACTCAAAAGGGGCGTGGCCTAACACCAACATCCACACTCCAACCTCATTTGCGTATAGTCGGTGAATATTCATCATTTATTTGCATACATACAGGCGTGATTCAATTAAATCTTATTCATTCCCTTGCAATAAACTTCATTTGCATGAAAAGCAGAGTCCATCAGCGTTAATTAATCGCATTTCCATCATTTGCATCAAGTGTTTCCCCAAGCCCTCCAAAAGACCCAAAATGACCCAAAACTTCCCCAAAAAGTCCCCAAAATGACCCAGAACTGCCCCAATTTCCCCAAATCCCCCAGACTGCCGCAGATCCACCTTTTCCCCCTAAAAACCGAAAATGTTCCTCCATTTCAGCCATCCTTTCCAATTGGTCATTTCCATCTAGAACTTGCGCACTCATTGCATAGCGGTCGTGACCCCGCCCCCAGGGGCGTGGCCTGACGGGCGACTTCTCCCCCAGCAGGCGGCGCATGCGCAGCTCCTGCTCGGCCTGGCTCTAGCCCGGCAGGCACTGAGACCTCCCGGCCACTAGGTGGCGCTAACGCAGTGGGTTGTGAGGCGATCTGAGGGCTTTGGGGGGAAATGTAGGGGATGCTGGGGGTCCCAGGTAGAATATGGGGGATTGTGGGGTGAATTTGGTGGATTTTGGGGATCCCTGAGGGGTTTAGGGGCACCTGCAGTGGATTTTGGGGTGAATTTCGGGGATTTTGGGTGTCACTGAGGGGTTTAGCGGGATCTGAAGTTGATTTTGGGTGAATTTGGGGGATTTTGGGGGTCCCTGAATGGTTTAGAATGATCTGAGCAGGATTTTGGGGTGAATTTAATGGGGATTTTGGGGTCCCGAGTAGTTTAGAGGATCTGAGAGGCTTGTTGGGGTGAATTTGGTGGATTTTGGGTGTCCCTGAGGGGTTTAGAAGGTTTTGAGCAGGACTTTGTCGTGAATTTGGGGGGTTTTGGGCTGACCATATTTGTCCCTGATTAGCATAAAGGGCGTGGCCACACCCAGTGATCACGGGGCCTTGTTTGAATCAAAAGGGGCGTGGCCTAACCCCAACATCCACACTCCAACCTCATTTGCGTATAGTCGGTGAATATTCATCATTTATTTGCATAAATACAGGCGTGATTCAATTAAATCTTATTCATTCCCTTGCAATAAACTTCATTTGCATGAAAAGCAAAGTCCATCAGCGTTAATTAATCGCATTTCCATCATTTGCATCAAGTGTTTCCCCAAGCCCTCCAAAAGACCCAAAATGACCCAAAACTTCCCCAAAAAGTCCCCAAAATGACCCAGAACTGCCCCAATTTTACCCAAATCCCCCCAAACTGCCCCCAGATCCCCCTTTTCCCCCTAAAAACCGCATTTTCCTCCATTTTCAGCCATCTTTTCCATATTTGCTCATTTTTCCCATCTAAGGCGGCCTCATTTGCATAGCGGCCGCGGCCCCGCCCCCAGGGCGTGGCCTGACGGGCGACTCCTCCCCCAGCAGGCGGCGCATGCGCAGCTCCTGCTCGGCCTGGCTCTAGCCCGGCAGGCACTGAGACCTCCCGGCCACTAGGTGGCGCTAACGCAGTGGGTTTTGAGGCGATCTGAGGGCTTTGGGCGGAAATGTAGGGGATGATGGGGGTCCCAGGTAGAATATGGGAGATTGAGGGGTGAATTTGGTGGATTTTGGGGATCCCTGAAGGGTTTAGGGGGATCTGAAGTGGATTTTGGGGTGAATTTGGGGGATTTTGGGGATCCCTGAGGGGTTTAGTAGGATCTGA
The DNA here is from genome assembly GCA_034509425.1 of Eopsaltria australis. Taxonomy (NCBI): domain Eukaryota; kingdom Metazoa; phylum Chordata; class Aves; order Passeriformes; family Petroicidae; genus Eopsaltria; species Eopsaltria australis. Next base: position 15,834 of record JAVTVJ010002690.1, read on the forward strand.
GCAGGATTTTGGGGTGAATTTGGGGGATTATGGGGGTCCCTGAGTAGTTTAGAAGGATCTGAGCAGGATTTTGGGGTGAATTTGGGGGATTTTGGGGGTCCCTGAGGGGTTTAGAAGGTTTTGAGCAGGACTTTGTCGTGAATTTGGGGGGATTTTGGGCTGACCATATTTGTCCCTGATTAGCATAAAGGGCGTGGCCACACCCAGTGATCACGGGGCCTTCTTTGACTCAAAAGGGGCGTGGCCTAACACCAACATCCACACTCCAACCTCATTTGCGTATAGTCGGTGAATATTCATTATTTTTTGGCATAAATACAGGCGTGATTCAATTAAATCTTATTCATTCCCTTGCAATAAACTTCATTTGCATGAAAAGCAGAGTCCATCAGCGTTAATTAATCGCATTTCCATCATTTGCATCAAGTGTTTCCCCAAGCCCTCAAAAAGACCCAAAATGACCCAAAACTTCCCCAAAAAGTCCCCAAAATGACCCAGAACTGCCCCAATTTTCCCCAAATCGCCCCAAACTGCCCCCAGATCCCCTTTTCCCCCCTAAAAACCGCATTTTCCTCCATTTTCAGCCATCTTTTCCATATTTGCTCATTTTTCCCATCTAAGGCGGCCTCATTTGCATAGCGGCCGCGGCCCCGCCCCCAGGGCGTGGCCTGACGGGCGACTCCTCCCCCAGCAGGCGGCGCATGCGCAGCTCCTGCTCGGCCTGGCTCTAGCCCGGCAGGCACTGAGACCTCCCGGCCGCTAGGTGGCGCTAACGCAGTGGGTTTTGAGGCGATCTGAGGGCTTTGGGGGGAAATGTAGGGGATGATGGGGGTCCCAGGTAGAATATGGGAGATTGAGGGGTGAATTTGGTGGATTTTGGGGATCCCTGAAGGGTTTAGGGGGATCTGAAGTGGATTTTGGGGTGAATTTGGGGGATTTTGGGGATCCCTGAGGGGTTTAGTAGGATCTGAGCAGGATTTTGGGGTGAATTTGGGGGATTATGGGGGTCCCTGAGTAGTTTAGAAGGATCCTGAGCGGGATTTTTGGGGTTGGTGGGGAGTTTTGGGTGTCCCTGAGGGTTTAGAAGGTTTTGAGGCAGGACTTTTAGCCGAGGGAATTTGGGGTTTTGGGCTGTATTTGTCCCTGATTAGCATAAAGGGCGTGGCCACAGCCAGTGATCTCCAACCTCATTTGCGTATAGTCGGTGAATATTCATCATTTATTTGCATAAATACAGGCGTGATTCAATTAAATCTTATTCATTCCCTTCCAATATTTGCATAAATAAGGCGTGATTCAATTAAATCTTATTCATTCCCTTGCAATAAACTTCATTTGCATGAAAAGCAGAGTCCATCAGCGTTAATCAATCGCATTTCCATCATTTGCATCAAGTGTTTCCCCAAGCCCTCCAAAAGACCCAAAATGACCCAAAACTTCCCCAAAAAGTCCCCAAAATGACCCAGAACTGCCCCAATTTTCCCCAAATCCCCCCAAACTGCCCCCAGATCCCCCTTTTCCCCCTAAAAACCGCATTTTCCTCCATTTTCAGCCATCTTTTCCATATTTGCTCATTTTTCCCATCTAAGGCCGCCTCATTTGCATAGCGGCCGCGGCCCCGCCCCCAGGGGCGTGGCCTGACGGGCGACTCCTCCCCCAGCAGGCGGCGCATGCGCAGCTCCTGCTCGGCCTGGCTCTAGCCCGGCAGGCACTGAGACCTCCCGGCCACTAGGTGGCGCTAACGCAGTGGGTTTTGAGGCGATCTGAGGGCTTTGGGGGGAAATGTAGGGGATGATGGGGGTCCCAGGTAGAATATGGGGGATTGTGGGGTGAATTTGGTGGATTTTGGGGATCCCTGAAGGGTTTAGGGGCACCTGAAGTGGATTTTGGGGTGAATTTGGGGGATTTTGGGTGTCCCTGAGGGTTTAGGGGGACCTGAGTGGATTTTGGGGTGAATTTGGGGGATTTTGGGGTCCCTGAGGGGTTTAGAAGGATCTGAGCAGGATTTTGGGGTGAATTTGGGGGATTTTGGGCTGACCATATTTGTCCCTGATTAGCATAAAGGGCGTGGCCACACCCAGTGATCACGGGGCCTTGTTTGAATCAAAAGGGGCGTGGCCTAACACCAACATCCACACTCCAACCTCATTTGCATATAGTCGGTGAATATTCATCATTTTTTTGCATAAATACAGGCGTGATTCAATTAAATCTTATTCATTCCCTTGCAATAAACTTCATTTGCATGAAAAGCAGAGTCCATCAACGTTAATTCATCGCATTTCCATCATTTGCATCAAGTGTTTCCCCAAGCTCTCCAAAAGACCCAAAATGACCCAAAACTTCCCCAAAAAGTCCCCAAAATGACCCAGAACTGCCCCAATTTTCCCCAAATCCCCCCAAACTGCCCCCAGATCCCCCTTTTCCCCACTAAAAACCGCATTTTCCTCCATCTTCGGCCATGTTTTCCATATTTGCTCATTTTTCCCATCTAAGGCCGCCTCATTTGCATAGCGGCCGCGACCCCGCCCCCAGGAACGTGGCCTGACGGGCGCCTCCTCCCCCAGCAGGCGGCGCATGCGCAGCTCCTGCTCGGCCTGGCTCTAGCCCGGCAGGCACTGAGACCTCCCGGCCACTAGGTGGCGCTAACGCAGTGGGTTTTGAGGCGATCTGAGGGCTTTGGGGGGAAATGTAGGGGATGATGGGGGTCCCAGGTAGAATATGGGGGATTGTGGGGTGAATTTGGTGGATTTTGGGGATCCCTGAGGGGTTTAGGGGCACCTGAAGTGGATTTTGGGGTGAATTTGGGGGATTTTGGGTGTCCCTGAGCGGTTTAGGGGGATCTGAAGTGGATTTTGGGCTGAATTTGGGGGATTTTGGGGGGTTTGGTGGGATTTTTGGGGTTCTGAAGTGGATTTTGGGGTGAATTTGGGAGATTTTGAGGGTCGCTGAGGGGTTTAGGGGGATCTGAACTGAATTTTGGGCTGAATTTGTAGGATTTTGAGGGTCCCTGAATGGTTTAGGGGGATCTGAAGTGCATTTTGGGTTGAATTTGGGAGATTTTGGGGGTCTGTTAAAAAATCTAGGGGGACCTGAAATGGATTTTGGGGTTAATTTGGGGGATTTTGGGGGTCGCTGAGGGGTTTAGGGGGATCTGAAGTGGATTTTGGGGTGAATTTGGGGGATTTTGGGTGTCCTTGAGGGGTTTAGAAGGATCTGAGCAGGATTTTGGGGTGAATTTGGGGGATTTGGGGCTGACCATATTTGTTCCTGATTAGCATAAAGGGCGTGGCCACACCCAGTGATCACGGGGCCTTGTTTGAATCAAAAGGGGCGTGGCCTAACACTAACATCCACACTCCAACCTCATTTACATATAGTCGGTGAATATTCATCATTTATTTGCATAAATACAGGCGTGATTCAATTAAATCTTATTCATTCCCTTGCAATAAACTTCATTTGCATGAAAAGCAGAGTCCATCAACGTTAATTCATCGCATTTCCATCATTTGCATCAAGTGTTTCCCCAAGCCCTCCAAAAGACCCAAAATGACCCAAAACTTCCCCAAAAAGTCCCCAAAATGACCCAAAATTGCCCCAATTTTCCCCAAATCCCCCCAAACTGCCCCCAGATCCCCTTTTCCCCCCTAAAAACCGCATTTTCCTCCATTTTCAGCCCTCTTTTCCATATTTGCTCATTTTTCCCATCTAAGGCCGCCTCATTTGCATAGCGGCCGCGGCCCCGCCCCCAGGGGCGTGGCCTGACGGGCGACTCCTCCCCCAGCAGGCGGCGCATGCGCAGCTCCTGCTCGGCCAGGCTCTAGCCCGGCAGGCACTGAGACCTCCCGGCCACTAGGTGGCGCTAACGCAGTGGGTTTTGAGGCGATCTGAGGGCTTTGGGGGGAAATGTAGGGGATGATGGGGGTCCCAGGCAGAATATGGGGGATTGTGGGGTGAATTTCGAGAATTCTGGGGATCCCTGAGGGGTTTAGGGGAATCTGAAGTGGATTTTGGGGTGAATTTGGGGGATTTTGGGGGAATTGGTGGGATTTTGGGGTGAATTTGGGCGATTTTGGGCTGACCATATTTGTCCCTGATTAGCATAAAGGGCGTGGCCACGCCCAGTGATCACGGGGCCTTCTTTGGATCAAGCGGGGCGTGGCCTAACACCAACATCCACACTCCAACCTCATTTGCGTATAGTCGGTGAATATTCATCATTTATTTGCATAAATACAGGCTTGATTCAATGAAATCTTATTCATTCCCTTGCAATAAACTTCATTTGAATGAAAAGCAGAGTCTGGATCCCCTGTGAGTGTGTGTGACATGCCGGCTCTTTGGCAGCTTTGGAAATCCTGGCATTTCTGTGTGGAGTCCCTGTGAGTGTCAGTGACATCGCCGAGGTTTGGCAGCTTGGGGACCCCTGGGATGTCTGCATGGAGCCCCTGTGAGTGTGTGTGGCATCTCTGGTGTTTGGCACTCTGGGGATTCCCGGGATGTCCCCATGGAACCCGTGTGAGTGTCTGTGACATGCTGGCTCTTTGTCAGCCTTGGGTCTCCTGGAATGTCGCCATGGAACTGTTGTGAGTGTCTGTGATATCCCAGTTCCTTGGAAGCCGGGGGTCTCCTGGGATGCCCCCATTGAGCAGCTGTGAATGTTTGTGACATCCCGGCTCTTTGGGTGAATGGGGACAGCAGGGAAGTCCCGATGGAGCCCCTGTGAGTGTCTGTGACATCGTGGCTGTTTGAGTGCCTGTGGACTCGTGGGATGTCAGTCTGGAGCCCCTGTGAGTGTCTGTGACATGCCGGTGCTTTGGCAGCCTGTGGATTCCAGGGATGTCTCCATGGAGCTGCTGGCATTGTCTGTGACATCCTGGCTCTTTAGCACTCTGGGGACTCCTGGGATGTCACTCTGCAGTCCTGCTGCCATCTTGAGGGCCCCAGGCCTCGGCCCTCACCGTGCTCAGCCCAAGGCCGTGCAAAAGCACCTTGTAAAAACACACACACACACAGTGCCCTAGGATTGCAAGGTCGATCTTTTGCCTCCAGAATCAGTTTGCTTGAAGAGTCTGGAGGAGCTTCTCAAATCACCATGAGAAAAGAGCATGAACAACTTCTGCTTTGGCACTACCTCAAGGCTTTGAGGGACAGGCTTTGTGGTGCACGCTCGCTCACAGGGACGCACAGAAAGCGTTGAAATGGTCAAAATAGTCCAAAGCCCTTACGAATTGGAAGGAAAACCTGAGGAAGTGGCAGCTGGCACCTCAGAAACATGAGGAGCAAAAGCCAATCTTCTACCCGAGAGCTGCCTGGCCGGGGGCAATTCTTCCAATTGCATCAGCGTGGCCACGGCTAGAAAGGGCAGCGAGCAGATGAATTTAGCTTCTCCTGCCAGCCCCTGAAATGCCAGTTGGCATTTGTGTGCACAGGGGATTCTGCTTCAAACTCAGAACTTGCGCAGCTGCTCCTTGGGCGCAGCTTGCACACGGGGAGGGTCCCTGGGGAGCAGACTACAACACCCTTGGAATGCAGACACCGGCCCCTGGGTGCAGTGGTTCCAGTTCACCTATTCGAGTTTCTGGCCAAATGCCAGCACACTTACTAAAATTCACCTGATGTTTGCTGTGAGATGAGGATTAGGAGTAGGCAAAGCAGGCTCAATCTTTATAAAGTATAAAGAAAGTTTATTAACACACCTAAGACAAAGAAACAAGAAAAATCAGAACAAACTCCTCAGACCACCCCTCCTTCCCCCACCTCTCCATTTCTTTCTCCCTGACAACACACAAAAAGACAACATTTTGACCTCCAGTCAGTTTACCATCTCTGAAATAGTTCTTCTTTCAGTTCAATTAGGGAGAGAAGTCGCTTTTGTTTACACCATGGATTTTCTGTAGGAAAAAGTACAGTTTTTTATGAGTCTTCAGCCTCACCATCAGCTGCCACCCGGAAGAAAGATCTGCTGAATGGTGGATCCCCTCCCACACCAGCAGCCTTCCCACAGCCACTATGGTGGGTCATGAACAGCCCATGGGGTTCCTTTTTAAGGATGCACAGTTCAATTGCAGCAACAAAGAAAATCCCTTCCTCTGTGCTGAGCAGCACAGGCTCTCCTGACAACTCAGGTTCTCTGGCATTCCCCCGGGACCAGGGCTCTGAGTCACAGCCTCTCCTCTCTCTTGCTTCAAGTTTCTCATCAGGCTGTACTTATTTCAATACCTACTTCTCTTTACCCAGGTATTTCAGTTCATTGGCTGCAATTAGAACCTCACATTCCCCCTTTGGACTATATCTTCATATATTACAGGGAATTTATTAGCTCAGTCCCCAACCATGGTTCTCCAAAAGAATTTTCAGCTTCCCTCTCAAAGCACTTCTCATACACCTCCCTCTAGGCATCGGTTCTGCTTTCCTCACTGACTGTAAAGTCTCTATGCTGTATTTATGTAGATGTCCTCACTCGTTCCTCTCTGTGCAAGGAAGGATGGGTGTCTGCAAGTTCAGTCCAGGCACGGACAGAGTTAATCTCTCTCTCTCTCTGGCAGTGTGACGATCACATGGCCTCTGCCGGGCTGTTTGAAAAGATCCAAGCTGGATGGCAGAAGCTCTCAGAGTCTCTGTGCCTGGCTCTGCGGAGCTGGCTCAGCCTGGTAGGGCCGGCCGGGCCCGGGGTGACAGGGCAGGGCCTGGCCCGAGCTGGATGGAGTCCGGCCCGGTCCTTGCCTGGCCCGGAGCAGGGGCCTGGCCCTGTCTGGTGTAGCTGACATACTGACTGAACTGTATCTGCCGAAAATTCCATCTGGTTCCTCCCCCACGCCCAGCTGCAGCTGCACGGCCGCCCTAAACCTCCCTTCCCCCCTCCCTCCTTTGGAAGGACTGGAGCGCCTTCCCGGGGAGAGGAGCAGGGAGATGCTCCTCCCTACACTGCAGCAGGCAAAAAGAGGAAGAGGCTCAGAGGCTCTCTGATTATAGATGGTTTTTCCTCGAAGGCGGATCAACTTTTTAATTGGTTTACCTCCATATCAATCCTTAAAACTCCCTGGTTATTGGCTCTGTCTCTCAGGAATGCAGTTGTATCACTTCCTGCAGCATCGGTCACTTCCTAGATTTCGACTCCTGACTAACCCAGGAGAGGGGAAAAATGGGGTAAAAATGGAGATTTTTGGGGTAACAAGGCCAGAATTCGGAGGTCCAGAATTTGGGGTCACCATGACAATTTTAAAAGCATTTTAGGGATTTTATGGAGGTTACTGGGGTCTGTCCCCTCCTAGCACCACCATCGGTGTCTCCAGCCAAGGTGAGTCCCAAAATCAGGGTCCAAAATGGGGTAAAAAATGGAGATTTTGCAGTATGGGGGTGGGGTGTCCAGAATTTTGGGTCTCTACAAGGGGTTTGGGGGCATTTTAGGGACATTTTGAGGATGTCTGGGGGGCTGTCCCTGCCCAGCGCAGCACCTGATGTTCCCAGCCCAGGTGAGCCCCAAAATTTGGGTCCAAAATTGAGAGAAATTGGAGATTTTGGGCTGTGGGTGGAGTGTCTAGAATTTGGGTCACCATGAAGGATTTGGGGGAATTTTAGGTTTTTTTGGGGCATTTGGGGGTTTTTGGTGGCTCTCCCCTCCCAGCGCCACTGCTGCCGTCCCCATCCCAGGTCAGCCCCAAAATTGGGGAAAAAATGGGGGGAAAATGGTGGGTTTGGGGTGTGGGTGGGATGTCCTGAATTTGGGGTCACCATGATGGATTTGGGGGCATTTTGGGGGCATTTCTGGGGTTTTGGGGGCTGTCCCTGCCCAGCGCCGCCATCGATGTCCTCAGCCCAGGTGAGCCCCAAAACTGGGGTAGAAAATTGGGGTAAAAACAGAGATTTAAGCGTGGGGGGTGGGGTGTGCAGAATTTGGGGTCACCACGAGAGTTTTGGGGGAATTTTGGAGAGTTATAGGGAAGTTTCTGGGAACTCTCCCCACCCAAGATCAGCCCCGAAATCAGGGTACGAAATGGGGAAAAAGTAAAGATTTTTGGGGTAATGGGGCCAGAATTTGGGTGTCCAGAATTTGGGGTCTCCACGAGGGATTTGGTGCATTTTGGGGCTGTTTTGGGGGCGTTTTGGGGGTTTTAAGGGAGGTTTCTTGGGGCATTTAAGGGGGTTTTAGGGAGATTTTTCAGGGCTGTCCCCAACCCCGGTCAGCCCCAAAATCAGGGTCCAAAATGGGGTAGAAATTGAGATTGTTGGGGTAACAGGGTCAGAATTGGGGTGTCAAGAATTTGGGGTCACCAAGAGGCATTTGGGGGAATTTGGGGAATATTTAGGGAGGTTTCTGAGGGCATTTTGGGGGTTTTAAGAGAGGTTTTTGGGCACTGTCCTCACCCCAGGTCAGTCCCAAAATTAGGCCCAAAACTGGGAAAAAGTGGGGATTTTTGGAGTAATGAGGGAAGTACTGGGGTGTCCAGAATTTGGGGTCACAAGGAGGAATTTGTGGGGATTATTGGGGGCATTTTGGGGGTTTTAGGCAGGTTTTGGGGGCATTTGGGGGTTTTTAGGAGGTTTTTCAGGGCTGTCCCCAGCTCAGGTCAGCCCCAAAACCAAGGTCCGAAATGGGGTCGAAATGGAGATTTTTGGGGTAATGAGGAAAGAATTGGGATGTGCAGAATTTAGGGTCACCATGAGGACATAGTCTGGAGGATTTTTGTGTTGTGGGAGGATTTGAGGGAGTGTTGTCTCTTTGCACTCTGAAAGCCAAGTAAGAATGATCTATCACCTCAAAACAACTAATCCCACTAAAACCAACTAAGCCTTAACCCAAAATGGTTCAATTCCACCTCCAAAAATCCCAATCCCACCCAAAAATTACTCAATTCCAATCTTCTTCCCCTTCTTTACTCTGTCTTTAATCTGTCTTTACTCTGTCTTTATTCAGACTTTATTCTATTCTCTCTTTACTTTCTCTCTTGACTCCCTCTCTTTACTCTCTCTTGATTCTTTCTTTACTCTCTCTTTACTCTCTTTATCTCTCTTTCCTTTTTTATTCTCTTTTTACTCTCTTTCTCTCTTTACTCTCTCTTTATTATTTCTTTACTCTTTCTTTATTATCTCTTTACTCTCTCTTACTCACTTCTCTATTCCCTGTTCTCTTGCTTTATTCTCTTTACTGTCTCTCTTTACTCTGCCTCTTTACTCTCTCTTTATTCTTTCTATTCTGTCTTTACTCTATTCTCTTTTTATTCCCTCTTTACTCTCTCTATTCTCTCTTTATTCTCTCTTTCCTCTCTTTATCCTCTCTTTCCTCTCTCTATTCTCTCTTTCCACTCTCTGTTCTCTCTTTACTCTCTCTATTCTCTCTTTCCTCTCTCTAGTCTCTCTTTATTCTCTCTTTACTCTATTCTCTCTTTCCTCTCTATTTTCTCTTTCCTCTCTCTATTCTCTCTTTCCTCTCTCTGTTCTCTCTTTCCTCTCTCTATTCTCTCTTTATTCTCTCTATTCTCTCTTTCCTCTCTCTATTCTCTCTTTACTCTCTCTATTCTCTCTTTACTCTCTCTATTCTCTCTTTACTCTCTGTTCTCTCTTTCCTCTCTCTATTCTCTTTCCTCTCTCTATTCTCTCTTTACACTCTCTATTCTCTCTTTCCTCTCTCTCTCTTTACTTTATTCTCTCTTTACTCTCTCTATTCTTTCTTTACTCTCTCTGTTCTCTCTTTACTCTCTCTGTTCACTCTTTTTTCTCTCTTTACTCTCTCGATTCTCTCTTTACTGTCTCTATTCCCTCTCTATTCTCTCTTTACTCTCTCTATTCTCTCTTTCCTCTCCCTATCCTCTCTTTCCACTCTCTATTCTCTCTTTACTCTCTCTATTCTCTCTTTGCTCTCCCTGTTCTTATTTTACTCTCTCTATTCTCTCTTTACTCTCTCTCTATTCTCTCTTTATTCTCTCTATCATCCTTTACACGCTCTAATCTCTCTTTACTCTGTTCTCTCTTTACTCTCTCTATTCGCCCTCTAGTGTCTCTTTATTCTCTCTGTTCTCTCTTTCCTCTCTCTATTCTCTCTTTCCTCTCTCTGTTCTCTCTCTCCTCTCTCTATTCTCTCTTTCCTCTCTCTGTTCTCTCTTTCCTCTCTCTGTTCTCTCTTTCCTCTCTCTGTTCTCTATTTCCTCTCTCTATTCTCTCTTTCCTCTCTCTATTCTCTCTTTCCTCTCTCTGTTCTCTCTTTCCTCTCTCTATTCTCTCTTTCCTCTCTCTATTCTCTCTTTCCTCTCTCTATTCTCTCTTTCTCTCTATTCTCTCTTTCCTCTCTCGCTCTCTCCTCCGCAGCCGAGCGGGGCTGGCGGGAGCCGCGCTCCCCTCAGAGCCCCTGAGGGCGGCAGCAATGGCGGCGCCGCTCCCTCAGCGCCGCCCCGGCCCCGGCTCAAGGGCGGCGAGCCCTCGGCAGCGCCCTTGTGGCAGCAGGGCCCGAGCCCCGGCCCCGGCCTCTGGCCCCGTGGCGCCGCAGAGCCCAGGGGGACACGGGCAGGCCACTCGGCGCCATCGCCGCCAGCCCCGAAGCCCCTTTGGAAGCCGGCCCGGGGCTCGGCCCCGCTCCTCCAAGGCCCTGCTGGGCTCCAGCTGCTGCTCGCCGCTGCCTGCGGATCTTGTGCTCGGCCCGAGCGGCCTTTCTTTGCAGCCGGGCTGCTGAGGAGCGCTCGGCAAATGGCACTGCCAGCCCAGTGCTTCAAGGCATCGGCCCGCTGCTTCCTTTGTGCTCTGCCTCACGCCGCTCTTTGCTTGCGCTTTTAGAGCCGGCCTGGCAAGAGAAGCCCCCCAGGAGAGCGGAGCCTGCTCCAAGATCCCACATCCTGGCCCTGAGCAAGGCATGCAACAGCTCACACTGCTGAAAAGATGCCAGCTCTTCTCAGGCCACACACAAAGCTGAAACTGTTTCACCTGCTCTTTGCTGGTCCATCTCTGTCTAAAAGAATTGCCTGAAATGTCAGCTGTCAAGAAAATGTCCTCCACGGATGTTTCCTGTGCTGGTGAGAGCCTTTGAAAGCCAGCCTTGTGCCTGCCCTCTCTGCTGCTGTAGTTCCATGTCCAGAGGTTGTTGTCTCTTACCCTTGCCATGGGCAGGCCGGTGTTCAGCCATCGCCAGGACAGCAGGGCCCCACGCCACGTCCCTGTCACCTGGGAAGGCAAAATCCATCCCTGCAAATGTGCTCCCCTGCTCCTCCTTGCCAGGCATTTGGCCCTGGCAGTGGGGTTTGCTGCTGCTTGCTGTTGGGAAATGGCCATCTCTGGCTGCACAAACATAAAGTATAAGTGAGCAATCCAGGCCCCATAGACAAGAGTTAGGCCTCTGCTCAAGGTTATTCTCAAGACAGCTGTGGGAAAGGGAGACATGAAAGCTGAAAACAAGCTGCAGGTGTCCAAAGATTAACTTGGCAGAAGAAACTGTTATTGTAGCCTTCTGATAATAATGTAGTGCTCTAATTAGAGAAAGATCCCGTGTGAAACTTCTGTAAGTAAATAATATTTTGAGCACGTAAAGTAGTATAAGTATGTGCACTGTCTGACAATAAACGAGCTTGATTTATGAATCACATTGGATCGTCGTCTTGCTCCTCTCGCCGACAGCTTGCTGCAGGAAAAAGGAGACCCCTGAGACACTTGGGAGCCAAATGGAACCAAGGAAACCCCAGTGACACCATGGGGCCTGATGGAACCAAATATCCATTGTGACACAGCAGGGCTACCTGGAGCCAAGGAGTCCAAAGGTCTAAAACATTCCTTGCATGGCTCTGCCTTGGGGAACGGGAACCTCCTTGGAGGCAGCTTGGGCTTGGCACACACTTGAGGAGGGTGTCTGTTTTCAGTGGGGAAACTTAGGAGTTTTAGATTGCTTAAAAAAAAAAAAAAGAAGGAAAGCCCTCTTTGCCTGAGTGCAGCCAGCTCTCTGAGCAAAGCAGGTCCCAGGTGAGTGAGCAGAGATCTCCAGAGGAGAGACCCTGGATCAATATCAATCACAGAATGCTGCAATCACCATTTAATTCTCTTCCAGCAATACCAGATTCCGACACAGCACAACACGATGATGAACTCCAAAAGAAGCAGGCCTGCCACTATCTGTAGCAAACATGGTGTTTCCCAACAGCAGCCCCTTGTGATGCCCTTCTGGGAATCAGGAACATGTGCTGTGGTCCCGGCTGCATCTGTAGGATCAGTGGGGAGCGTGAGCCCGTGCTGTGCTGCACTGCTGAGCTGGCAGCACGGTGCCTACGGCCAGGACGTTCTCTGTTGCCCCAGAGCTGGGGCCTGCAGGCACCTTGCCGCCCCTCAGCACAGGCTGTGCCCCCCAACAGAGCCCAGAAGGCCGGCAGGAGAGCCTGGGGGCAGCGCAGCTGCTTGGCCAGTGGCTCCTTCGAGGGACAGGGGCCAAACCCAGCCCTGGGCAGCACCTGCCACCCGCGACCCTCCCTGCCCCACCACAGCTGCCCCAGCCCGAGGGGACAGAGCCAGGCCCTGTCAGGAGCCCGTGCAGCCCCTGCCCAGAGCAAGAGCCAGGGCTGGCTCTGGCCCTGGGCCCGTGGCAGGGCTCCTGCTCGTGGCTGCTCCTGTGCCTTGGGCCTCTGGGCACTCAGGGCAGCTCCGGGAGCAGCTGCAGCGGGAGGGACGTGGGTGCCCCAGCCCCTTTTGCCACGGGCTCTGAATGTGCTCCAGAGGCCTCGAGGCCCAGGCGCCTCCAGCTTTGGCTGCTGCCGGGCCCGTGCAAGGGCGGGCCCTGGGGGAAGAGCTGCTGCCACACAGCCCCCCGAGGGCTGAGCCCCGCACAGCAATTACCTCCTGTGACTGTGCCCGTGCCAGGCATCGAATTCCTTCCTCCATCAGGGAGTGCCAGTGAGCCATGGCTTCCTCCGGGAAAAGCCTCCTCCTGCATGGTCATTTGGTCCTTCCCTTGAGAATGGAAGAGGCACAGCTGGATCAGATGGAACAGTTTCCCATTTGAGTGCTGGCATCTTCAGGGTGTCATGCTTATCAAAAAAGGGGAAAAGGCAACAAAAACCCTCTGGGTTTTGGGGCAAGGCCACAGCCCTGCCTCCTCCAAACAGCCACCGGTTGTGAGCAGGAGCGGTGAGGGGATCCCACAGGGCAAGGGCACACATGTGCACGGCTCTGTCCTGGCACCTGCAGCGATGCCCCCCTGGCCGAGCTTTGGGCTCTGAGCTGGCAGCTCTCCCACCCAGGGGGAAAGGCCTTCACCTACCCTCAGCATCTGCCAGAGGCTCAGTCCTGGCCGTGGGTTGGGAAGCCAGATCACCTTCAGCAGCAGGCTTGGCTGCAAAGAAAGGCAGGACAGAAGAGCTCCCGTGGCACTGCTGGAGATGCTCAGGCTGCCTGGGGCCAGCAAAGGAGCCACTGCGCAAGGCACAGCCCCGGGCCACAGCCCTGGGCACTGCCCCTTCCCTCTCTGCTCTTCTCCATGGCTGCACAGAGCACACGGAAGGCAAGGAGCAACTGGCATTGCACAGGGGGAGAGGATTGACACCTAAATGCTCCTTGCTCCCACTGACAGCGATCCTGTGGGACCACTCAGGGCTCCACAAGGGAGCAGGGCAAGGTTTCCAGAATCCATCAACCCTGGAATGGGCCGTAACAAAAGTGGCACCTGAGTGAACTCTTGCCACAATGACACTGATTATTCTGTCAGTAAAAAGGCACATTGAGAACTTGCCTCCAGGATCTGGCAAGATCTTCAAAGTATCATTCACCAGCCGTTCCAAGTAATCCATGTCCTGATCCCAATCTAGAAGGGAGCACAGATCAGAACCATTCCATGCTGTGCTGGGATCCCCTTGTGCCTTGGGGACCTGGGCACTGCAAGGGGCTCGGCTAAGGCCGTGGGAGCCAGATGTCAATGGACATGGCCAAAGGTGCAGAGGGGCCTGGGCAGCTCTGGGCTGCCTCCTGGTCACTCTGCACCCTCTTTGCAGGCCCTGGGCAGCATCCCTGGAGGGGCAGCTGGAGCAATCCATGGGCTTCTGGGGGCTCTTTCCCTCCTACAGAGGAAACCCTCCCTCTAGCCCTGGGAAAACCATCCCCAATGCTTCCCGGGGAGAAGGGAGCTCTGTCCTGGGAAAGGGGAGCCAGGCCTGGGCTCACCTGCTCCCCTTGCTCCCAGCGGAGCAGCCTGGGCAGCCCTGGCAGGCAGGGCCACTGCCAGGAGGAGCAGGAGGAAGAGGCGCAGAGCAAGGGCCATGGTGCCTTGCCCTGAGCCACTCGTGCAGCTCTTGCTGCCACCACTGTCCTGACACTGCTGTCCCAAGGTCAGCACCACTGCTGCCGCCGCCACTGCTGCTGCAACAGCTGTGGTCAAGGACCGACTGGTCACTTGTGCTGCTGTGCAACCATGGGGCTCTGGCAGCTCTGCGACCTCATGGCCTGCTGTGACCTCAGCCTATTGTGACCTCAGAGCCCTGTTGTGACCTCAGAGCCTGCTGTGACCTCATGGCCCTGGTTGTGCCCCTAGAGTGTAGCCCTGTCCGTACTAATGGACTACCTTGACTGCAAATCTTTTATTTCATCAAAGGGCCATTGCTCAGCAAAACCTTTGTTTTGCCTGCTGGCATTGCTGGTCAGTTTGTGTCCCGGGACATGCTCTTGATGGCTTCCCTCTTTTCCTGGCCATGCCACTGGAGGAGGTGCAGGCACAGCTGATGGCAGTGAAGGAAATGTGCCCTCAGTCCAGGGACGCTCAGCATGGGCTCCCCCGGCCCCTCGGGCCCCGCCGCTGGTCACAGCAGCCCCTCCCTGCCTGCCTCCTGCCTGCCCACACCGTGGGCATCCACGGCTGCTGGACATGGAGCTCAGCCAGGGCTGCTGCCGTGTGGCCTTTGCTGGGGGTACCACCAGGACACTGGTGTAACAACTGCATTTCTTTATTGGAACATAAAACACGGGCCAAGCCCTGCCTTGGTGGACAGGGTGTGCCCACCTTTAGAACTCGCCGGGGTGCAGGACCACAGGGCTCAGGGGATGAGGCTCTCGTTTAGGTTTTATGCGTGTTGGAATGGCATCAGGGTGGTGGTGGTACCACACCAGGGCAGATGAGGACAGACGTGAAGAGGTGGGATAAGGGGTCAAGTTTGTGCTGCCTGAAGTGTTTGGCTGGTCTTCTGAAGATGCACAGGAGCACCTGTGGAGAGAGGAGTGGCTGAGGCGTTCAGGTGCCGGTGGCACACAGGGACCCTCCTGCACAGCAGGCCCAGAGCTGGCAAGGCTCCCCAGCACGGCTGGAGCTGCTGGCACAGCCTGGCCCAGCTGGACAGCTGCCCCTCAAGGCCCCAGCCAGCAGGGGATGGCTCTGGGCAGGCTCCCTGGCCAGGAGCGGCCCCAGAGCGCGTCTGCCTTTCAAGGGCAATCTTGTCCCCGCTCTTTCTCCTCCCCACCTTGCTTTGCCTCTGCCCGCTGCTCCTGGGGCTGCTCTTGGCCAGGCAGCCTCAGTGGGGGCCAGCACTGGCTGCAGCCCCAGCGGGCTCCCCAGGACAAGGCCCAGCCATTAAGAGGCCAATTAAAGCACTGGGCAGCAGCAGAAGCCTCAGCAGAGTTATCTGGACAACCAGTGACTCCTCACAACTCCAGAGCAGCCTCACTGGGAATGCTTCCCCCTTAGGAGCCCGTGCAGCCCCTGCCCAGAGTGGGAGCCAGGGCTGGCTCTGGCCCTGGGCCCGCGGCAGGGCTCCTGCTCGTGGCTGCTCCTGTGCCTTGGGCCTCTGGGCACTCAGGGCAGCTCCGGGAGCAGCTGCAGCGGGAGGGACGCTGGTGCCCCAGCCCCTTTTGCCACGGGCTCTGAACGTGCTCCAGAGGCCTCGAGGCCCAGGCGCCTCCAGCTTTGGCTGCTGCCGGGCCCGTGCAAGGGCGGGCCCTGGGGGAAGAGCTGCTGCCACACAGCCCCCCGAGGGCTGAGCCTGCAAAGCAATTACCTCCTGTGACTGTGCCCGTGCTTGACATCGCCTTCGTTCCTGTATCACAGGCTGCCAGGGAGCCATTCTTTCCCCTAGGAAAGCAGCAGCAGCAGGGCAGCAAGGCTGCCGTGGGTCCCTTCCCACTGTGCCGAGCAGGCGTGTCCAGATGTCACTGAAAATGGGGGAAAAGCAAAAGCCCTTCAGCAACATTTTGGTGTTACAGAATCATGGCATTTATTCTGTCCTGGATGTTGTTCTGGCCAGGATGTGCAACAGAAATAATTTCATCCACACATAGCCCGGGTGTGCAGAGAAAATCAGTCCATGACACATGAGTTTTGCTAGATTTTCCCCAAACTTTTCACTGTGGGAAACCCATGGAAATCCATTTTCTAATGCTCATTGGTCTCAAGGTTTTTAGTTTTTAGGGTTTGGCTTCCTATTGAAACCAGATTTCTTGGCCTGAGATGTTAAATAGGTGCACACTCCTTGATTTCCTTGTCAGCCTTTTCCAGACCAGGTGTCTCCAAGTATGCCAGGGGGCAGTGTCTGGGGTAGATGTTTGTTGATGTTTGCTGATGGTCATTGATGTTTTGTTGATGGTCGTTATCTTTTTGGGTATCTTTGGGGTCATTCCCAGTTTGCTGAGATGTTAAGCTCATCTCCCTTGTGTGGTGTAACATCCCTTAAAAAAATTTCAGAATTCCTTTCCCCAAATCAAAGGCAAACCAAGCCTGACCAGAGAAATAAAATTTAAAGAAAATTAAGCTTGCTGTATTTTCCGGCACAGACGGGCAGTGCAAATCCCCAGCAGCAGAGCCTCAGGAGAAGGCTGAGGGAAGTGCACCCACCACGCCCTTTCTGCAGCTCACTCAGCACATGATCCCGAAGTTTGGGTGCCTCCAGGGGTTGCTTGTCTCCTCTGGGTTTGTACTTCCCTCTCGGAGGACCTTAATGGAAAGCAGTTCCATTTCCCCTGCAGACCGGAGTGGCAGTGAGTCACTGCAGGCTGAGCATACTCTGATCCAAGGAAACAAGTGTGCATAAAGATCACACTGTGAAAAGCCAGTGCCCAGAAAGGCGCCAGAGGAGTCTTCAATGGTCTTGGAATAAAGGGAGAGAGTCCATTGGGACATCCACCCGTGGGGTTTTCTGGCTCTCAGTTTTGGAGGACTCAGCCTGTAGGAGTGGTTTCTATGGAAACCAACTCCCAGAAGTCCTCAAAGAAGTCGTGGTGGAGCAGACCATTCCGTGGGAAAAATCCCCCACGCTCCACAGTCACGATGGTGTAGTCCCAGCCCGCCTTTGTTCCTCCCCGTTGTTATTAGTGGATAGTTAGACTGTTTGTAACGTTTAAGTATATGCCTCCTTTCTGGAAGATTCATATTCCTTGTAACTGTGATTCGTTCCCGGCCCCTGATCCCTCCCCTTCCCTATTCCGGTTGGTTGTAATCCCTAATCCCCTCCCCATCTCCGCCCTTTACCTCATTTGTGATTGGTTGCTAGCCGATGGTAAAAGACCTTGCACTGCGTCATTCGGGGCTCTTCAGCTCTGGGACGAGGAGGAATAAAAACCCTTCTGCTGCCCTACTGAGGAGTCGCTCCTTTTTTCCTCGCCGTCGACTGCGGTGTGCAGGAAATAACCTGCGACCCGCCCACGCCTCAGATCTCTGAGGAGACCGTCGCGGTCTCCACCGTTTGGGCACCTGAGGGTTAGCCCTCTCGGCGACACTCGGGAGAGCTGAGGCAACTACCGCCCGGTGGAACCGCACTCGAGAAGCAAGGCGCAGATCATCGTCGCGCCCGCAGCGCGCCCGCAGCGCTTCGCCGCTTTTTTATAAGTGGCGTGCGCGCGGCGCCTCACTGCCACTTTTTTTTCTTTTTTTTTATACGTGGCGCCCAACCCTGCGATTTCTTTGTGCATTGTGGACGACGGCTTCCCTGAAACCGGGAACGACGCAGTTGAGGGCCACGTCCCCAAAGCACTGTCCTCCGTTTTAAGAGGCCAGTCTTTGGGAGGGTCGGCGACCTCCTGACGCCGAAAATCTCGATGCTCGGGAGAACCAGACCCTCAGCGAGGACCCCGTCCTTTTACCCTTTTCGGATTTAATTTGGTAGCCGGTTCGCGAGGAGACGGTCCTCCGAACAAAAGCCTGCAGGTCGCCAGTGAGGAGCTTTGGAAGTCCTCCGGTGGTGAGTGCTGCCGCTTTTTTTCCTTCTGTTAAAAGGCGGGGAATTTCCTTTCTTTTGAAAGATGGGCAATCATCCTTCTAAAAGAGAGAGGGAGCTGACGTTTATGTATTATAGTTTAAAGTTTAGATTATTAGAGTTCGGGGAGCCTTTTGAGAAAAAGCTTTTAAAGAAATTCCTTAAATGGGTGGTTGTTTCAGTTCCTTTTTCAAATCCGAATTCGGTTTTAGATCCTTTATTTTGGGACGATGTCGGGGAAAAGTTAACGGAATGTTTTGAGCTCGGAAATCTTTCTGTTCGGAAATTTTTTCCTTTACAAACCTTAATTTATAAAGTTTTTACTGCATGCGGGGAAAGTTCGGTTGTTTCGGGTACCCCTTCCGATCCCAAAGTCGATCCCGAAGCCCCTGCCCCTGCACCCGCGGCCCCGGAGGGAGTCTCCGCTCCGGTACCCCCGGAGCCTGAAAAACCCGGGGAGAAATCGGGGACCCCGAACGTCCCCACCGTCGCGGAGCCCCCTCCAACCCCTTCTATCCTGACGGTGGCCACATCGGGGTAGAACCCTTCCTCACCCATTAACCCAGCCCCGCTTCCCCAGTTGCGCCGGTCGCGCGCCCCCCCCCCTCCCAGTTATTCGGCGGTTCATGAAATTAGAAGTGCGTCACGCCAAAATGGCGTCGGCGATTTTCTTGATGCGCCACAAGATGGCGGATCGACGACCCTGCCGCGAGGCGGCTCTGACTATGATTTAGGCGCGCGCGCGTGGCGAAAAGGCGCGAATCCCTTCCTTCCCGCCCCTCACCCCCCCTACCCCAGCCCTTACTCCACCCACCCCCGGTCGCGTGATTATGCGTCGGTCCCTCCCCCAGCGGCCGATGATGTAACCGCGTCGGGTCCCCTCCCCGAACCCGCCCACGAGGTCCCCCGCCCCTTAGGACGTCCCACCTCCTACACGGTGGACCCGCCCCTTGTCCCTCCTCCCGTCCCGCCTAGACCCGTCCCCCCTCCCGACCCCGCCCCCCCCGTCACGGCGCCCGCCCCTCCACCCACCCCTCCTAGTGAAGCCACCGCCCCTCTTCCGGTTTCCCACGGTCGGGATTCCGGTTCCCACGGTCCGGGACCAAAACAAAGGGGGGCTGAGGCGTGCTCAATCGAGCCTCCCTCATCACCAGTGCCGGCAATGGCTTTGCCATTAGCCGCTCCAGTCATTTACAACAGGCAACGTGGCAGTGCTAGGTGGGAACCACTACAGCAATGGGTGGTGAAAGACATATGTAAAGCGAGTCAAGAGTTCGGCAGGAACTCTCCATATTTTAAGGGTCTTATAACAGCGACTTTTGAAACATCTGTATTGGTCCCCTATGATTTGAAATTGTTAATGACTAGCCTGTTAATTGAGCCTGATTATTGGATATGGGAGCGGAGGTGGAACCGTGAGCTTCAAAAATTGTTAACTTCATATAAGAATGACCCTAATAAATCAGCATTAACGATTGAGCATTTAATGGGGGAAGGACAGTTTATAGAGGCAAGAGACCAAGCATCTAATATACCAGTAGATGCATTAAGGGACATACAGCGAGCGGCCAAAACTGTACTGTTTAACCTGTCCACTGACGCTGAACCCCCTCAAAGTTATACTTCTATTCGACAAGGGCCGCAAGAAAAGTTTGTAGTATTTGTGAATCGCCTTCGGGAAGCTATGGCGAAAG
Source organism: Eopsaltria australis (assembly GCA_034509425.1). NCBI lineage: Eukaryota > Metazoa > Chordata > Aves > Passeriformes > Petroicidae > Eopsaltria > Eopsaltria australis. The sequence continues at coordinate 35,665 of JAVTVJ010002690.1, forward strand.
TGATCACTAACCCGATGATGTTAAAAGAGATGTTGGTAGAACTAGTGAGAGAAAACGCCAATGAAACTTGCCGTAAAGTAATTGAACTGTTACCTCTTGAGCCCCCTCCTACCATCGAGTTAATTACTGAAAGATGCTCGCAAATACGGTTCCAACCAACAGAACCCAATCCCGATGTCCAATCACCACCGCCGCCAAAGCTCAAACAGGTTCGCAATGTGCCACCTGTGGCAATGGCGGCCCAAGGGCCATGCTACAATTGTGGGAACTTGGGACACTTTGCACGGGACTGTCGCGCTCCTTTGAAAGACTCTAATTCCCAGTCTTCGAGTCGCAAGTCTCCTACAGGTGACCATCGACCTTCGTCCACTGAGTCCAGACACCATACTCAGACTCATCCCTGCCCCTGCTGCCACCAGCCGTCGGGAAACGCAGAGAGGAGGGTGGGCCAGTGCCGCGCTCCCCAAACAACAAATTAAGGGCTGACCCGACAGACCAAAAGTCCTCGACGGTATCCTACAGGAAACTGACACAATTCCATCAGCTTGCCAGATCATGTCAGGATACACCTTCCATCACACCTGAGGACTTCCGACGCTACGATGTGGTGAGTTCGTATGTTTTACATCTCACTCACACAGACCCACACCACATCGCAGTGAACCTAGTTGGCGCACCTGAGACATCCATGACAATTTTGATAGTAGGTGATTCAGTGCGGGGACCCCCTGGAATTTTTGTAATCCCAGAGGTGAAGGAGTACCATCGCAGTCGGCAGTTAGGCATTACCATCAGTCTCAACACAGCACCGTGGTTCCTGCCCAAGGGAACTTGGCTGGGCCAAGCGATAGTACTCCCAGACAACATTCCCCGTGATACATGCACCCCCTTTTGTTTGTGGACTCAGGTTGTAGGCAGAGAAAAACCTTTTATGGAGTGCAAACTCACCAACGGCACGCTATCAGCCAGTCGTCAGGGCATGCTAGACACCGGCTCCGACGTCACTATCATAGCGGAGACCGAGTGGCCCTCTGGCTGGGGCAAAAAGGACTTGGATGAATCCCTTAGGGGAGTGGGAGGCACTGTTTCAGCTAAAAGGAGCACCTCCGAAATCATCGTGGAGGGACCTGATGGACATGTGGGGACTGTCCGACCATTTATAGTACCCTCAGGGTTTACCCTGTGGGGAAGGGACTTACTAGATCAATGGGGAGCTCGGCTGGAGATCCCTCCGCGGGATTTCTAGTCGGGGCCACTGCCGTGCGCGCGAGGCCCCCTGTACCATCGTTGAGATGGCTCAGTAAGACACCTATTTGTATAGAGCAGTGGCCCCTGCGTGGTGAAAAGTTAAGCGCGCTTCACCAACTAGTAGAAGAGCAGCTCCAAAAGGGTCGGCTTGCTCCATCCCACAGTCCCTGGAACTCGCCAGTCTTTGTGTTAAAGAAGCCAAAATCTAATGAATGGAGACTGCTCCATGACCTGCGAGCCATAAACGCGGTCATGGAGGAAATGGGACCTTTACAACCAGGTCTTCCATCACCCGCTATGTTGCCCAGAGGATGGCCCATTGTGATCATAGATATTAAAGACTGCTTTTTTTCTATACCACTTCACCCAGAAGATGCCCCAAAATTCGCCTTCTCTGTTCCATCGTTGAACAGAGAGGAGCCCATGAAGAGGTACCACTGGCTCGTACTCCCGCAGGGCATGAAGAACAGCCCCTCTATATGCCAGTGGTACGTCTCTGGGCTGCTCTCTCCAATTAGAAAGGCATTCCCTAGGGTGAAGCTGCTACATTACATGGACGATATTTTAGTGTGTGCCCCTGAACAAGTTATTTTAGAGCCTGCGCTGAACGAGGTTGTGAAAGCAATTCAAGGCGCGGGGATGACCATCAACCTTAAGAAGATACAACGGACGTCGCCCTGGAACTACTTAGGATCCCGAATCTCAGAGTCCACCATAGAGCCACAACTGATGTCGCTTCAAGAGAAACCATCCACCTTGAGGGAGCTCCACCAGTTGTGCGGCTCAATCAACTGGGTCCGTCCCTTTTTGGGACTCAAGAACACCGACCTAGATCCGCTGTTCCAGTTGCTGCGTGGAGGCCACACCTTGGATTCACCTATCGAGCTGACTGCGGATGCCGAAGAGGCAGTGGGTAAAGTGTTGACTGCATTAGCTAGCAAGAGAGCACATAGGATTAACCCGATGCTCCCTTTTAGGTTCACCGTTTTGGGGCAGACACCTAAATATTACGGGTTAATCTTTCAGTGGGATGGGGGAGCAAAAGATTCTCTCCTCATAGTGGAATGGGTCTTTTTGCCCAATACACCATCCAAGACCATCACAAGGCCACAGGAGTTGGTGGCCGAGCTAATCACCAAAGCTCAGCAGCGACTCCGCACCTTGGCCGGATGTGATTTTACATGCATCCAAACTCCCTGGAAGAAAGACCAGTTTGAGAGTGTCTTCCAGGAGAGTGAGTGTCTGCAATTAGCCCTCGAGAACTTTTCCGGAAAAATTGGCCCTCAAAAACTCAAACATCATTTATTTAATTCGGAATTCCATTTGGCCCCAAACTTCCTTCAAAGTAAAAAGCCAATTCCAAATGCCTTAACAGTTTTTACAGACGGCTCTGGATCCTCCTGTAAGTCTGTGTTGACTTGGAAGGACCCAGTCACCTCTGAGTGGGATGAGGAGGTGCAGACAGTTGAGGGTTCTCCTCAAATTGCCGAGTTGGCAGCCGTCGTTAGGGTATTTGAGAGGTTCCAGGAGCGACCTATTAATTTGGTCACTGATTCGGCCTATGTAGCCGGAACTGTCTCCAGAGCAGAGCACTCATTATTAAGGGAAGTTAAGAACAAGAAATTGTTTGGGCTGCTTGCGTTTTTATTACAGCTCCTGTCCCACCGCAAGCATCCTTTCTTTGTGATGCATGTCAGGTCACATTCAAACCTTCCTGGTTTCATTGCGGAAGGTAACGCCAGGGCGGACGCGCTAGCGATGCCTGTGCAGGCGTGTTCTACACCTGACACAGTCGCACAGGCTCGCCTTAGCCACCAATTTTTTCACCAAAATGCCTCCGCTCTGCGAAGGATGTTTCATCTATCCTTGGAGCAGGCGAGGTCAATAGTGGCCACATGTCCCTCTTGCCAAAGCCACCAAATACCATCGTTCAACTCTGGGGTAAACCCCAGAGGGCTCAATGCGAATGAGCTGTGGCAAATGGATGTCACTCACTACCCGCCATTCGGGCGTCTCAAATTTATGCATGTATCTGTGGATACCTTCTCCGGTGCAACGTTCGCTTCGCTGCACACAGGGGAGAAGGCCAGGGATGTCAGAAAACACCTTTTGTTAGCTTTCTCTGTGTTAGGAGTCCCCGCGTCGATGAAAACCGACAACGGGCCTGCCTACACGTCGGCCAATTTTAAAAAGTTCGTCCAAGAGTGGGGAGTCAGGCACCATACCGGGATTCCCTATTCACCAACAGGACAAGCGTTGGTAGAAAGAAGACACCGGGACATCAAACGCATCCTTGAACAGCAGCGGGGAGAGACAGAGGTCAAGTCGCCCATTGAGCGCCTCTGTAAGGCTCTGTTTACTCTAAATTTTTTAAATTGTTCAGAAAGTGAGCCGACTCCCCCCGTCTTTAGGCATTTTATTAATTCTACTCGAGCGAAATTGGCAGAAAACCCAAAGGTGCTCTTCAAGGATCCGGAAAGCAAGTTGATAAAGGGACCGGTGAGACTGTTAGTATGGGGGAGAGGGTTTGGGTGTGTTTCCTCCCCAGACGGTCCACGATGGGTGCCTGCGAGAAACATCTGCCCCTACTTGGAACAAACTCCACGACAAGACAGTGACGATTCCGGGCCGTCCATCGCCTGGAAGAGGCGAAGAAAGAGACCGGACTGATCGACTCGTTTCCACCAGCTGAGAGACCCAAAGAGTGACATCAAGGAAGCCGAAGCAGCGAACGAGACCCTTCGCTGTCCCCTTCCCCTCTTCCCTATCCTACTTTTCCCTTTCCCATTTACCCCTACTCGCCTTAGTATCCCATGGGGAGAAAAATTAAGTTGGGTCTGAGGGTGGTGAGAGATGTTGAAGTCCTGTCTGTTTTTCTGACATTTGTCTTTTTACTGCAGCATCGAGAGATACCTCATGAAAACCAGAAAACCCTACCTGATGCAGTTTCTCCACGCGTTCTATCTGTGGCTGATGATGTCAACCTTTCAATGGCGAGAGTCAGGAACTTGGATAGTCCCGCAGCCCAAGGAAAATGTTTGGGTGACCCTCGCCAAGTCCCTCAAGCAAGAGAGTTTATGCCTCAACACAGATGCAGCGGAAAACCCGCTAACTACGTGCCTAGTGGGTATCCCCCTGCGAGAGGATGACACCCTTCTCGCAGGTTTTCGTCCCCACCCAATCAAGGATTGGGATGCCTGGCTCGAGACACTTAAGCATGCACCACACGAGCCCCAAGAATTGGAGCTTTTGGGGTCTGCGGCAGCCAATTTTTGTGTAGAGTTCGGATACACTCTAACGGGTAACGAGCCTTACAGAGCTCGAATTGGAGATATCAAAAGACACGGAGTGTATCCCCTAAAAAGGTCCATCTATAACTATGGCAAATGGTGCAATTGTACCATCACCAAACCGTCCACTCCGTCGAAAGCCAGAGCGAATGCCGATCCCTTGACCCTTCCACCTGGTATATTCCTTATCTGCGGGGACCGGGTGTGGGCTGGGATACCGTCTCATCCTGTGGGAGGGCCGTGCACATTAGGCAAGTTAACCCTCATGGCCCCTGGCAAAACCCAAATTTTAGACTGGAAAAATTCTAATCTAATTTTCATCTAATTGGGATGAAAATTGCCAATCAGAAGTTAATCATTGGAGTTTCTCAAAGAGGGTGGCTGCCTCCGTCTTCGTGCCCTGGGCGGCGGCAGCTAAGGCGCTAGGGGAGTTGGGCCATCTAGAATGTTGACTGGGTAAACATGCCAACATGACGTCTCGTGCACTTGCCCAACTGTTACAGGACGGCGACACCACTAGGCGTGCTACGCTGCAAAATAGGGCCGCCATAGACTTCCTTCTCCTCGCCCACGGGCACGGGTGCGAGGAGTTTGAAGGTCTATGCTGCCTGAATCTAACATCCCATTCAAAGAGCATTCACTCAACCATCAAGGGTATACAAGACCAGCTGAGGGATTTGCAAGTTGAAGGCAAAGATTGGTTAAGAAATGCCTTTTCTAGCATCGGGATTTCTGGTTGGGGTTCAGAGTTATTAACATCCTTGACATGGATTCTCATTATTGTTGCTGTTGTGTGCTGCATGTTCGCTTGTTTGAAGTCCTTTTTTATTACCTTAGTCGTACCATCCTCTTTAAATAAAAGGAAACGGGGAGATGTAGGAGTGGTTTCTATGGAAACCAACTCCCAGAAGCCCTCAAAGAAGTCGTGGTGGAGCAGACCATTCCGTGGGAAAAATCCCCCACGCTCCACAGTCACGATGGTGTAGTCCCAGCCCGCCTTCGTTCCTCCCCGTTGTTATTAGTGGATAGTTAGACTGTTTGTAACGTTTAAGTATATGCCTCCTTTCTGGAAGATTCATATTCCTTGTAACTGTGATTCGTTCCCGGCCCCTGATCCCTCCCCTTCCCTATTCCGGTTGGTTGTAATCCCTAATCCCCTCCCCATCTCCGCCCTTTACCTCGTTTGTGATTGGTTGCTAGCCGATGGTAAAAGACCTTGCACTGCGTCATTCGGGGCTCTTCAGCTCTGGGACGAGGAGGAATAAAAACCCTTCTGCTGCCCTACTGAGGAGTCGCTCCTTTTTTCCTCGCCGTCGACTGCGGTGTGCAGGAAATAACCTGCGACCCGCCCACGCCTCAGATCCCTGAGGAGACCGTCGCGGTCTCCACCGTTTGGGCACCTGAGGGTTAGCCCTCTCGGCGACACTCGGGAGAGCTGAGGCAACTACCGCCCGGTGGAACCGCACTCGAGAAGCAAGGCGCAGATCATCGTCGCGCCCGCAGCGCGCCCGCAGCGCTTCGCCGCTTTTTTATAAGTGGCGTGCGCGCGGCGCCTCGCTGCCGCTTTTTTTTTTTTTTTTTATATCAGCCTCCTTTTAAACACCCGGCTGCATGGTGCCCTCTTCCCTACCTCACTGGCTCAGGTACCAGGCCAGGGGACTCCAGGGACCTTTGTCCCCTCTTTTCCTTTTGCCAGATACCAGTTCTGGTCTCCATCCAAAGCCGGTGCTAAGGTAGGATGATCGTGTTAGTCCTGGCAGGGATGGGGTCCCTGCAGTCAGGGCTACTCCGGACACACAGCAGTGTCAGTGTAGGCAGAATCCCTAAAGCCCTCATAGAGCTGTGCTTGGCAGCAAAAATACATCTGAATCAAACTGATTTTAAAGATTGTAGCACTTCTGCAGTTTCAAGGGATAGTAAAGGCAGTGTTGCATTCTGAGAAAGAACTCCACAGTCGGAGCTGTTGGTGTCATGTAACTAATTTGCAGCTCATTGTGATGATGATGATGATGATGATGAGAACATAGAACAGTTACTTTTTTTGTTTCTCCCCCAAATAAAATGGCAGAGTTCAGCTTCTGGAGAAAAGAACTACCAAAGGTGCTGTTTGGCAGTCACGGAGGGACAGGTGGGGAGGGAAGGATATGCCCTGGAGGCATGCTCTGGTGGGCTCCGGCATTTAAACAAGCTTCTTTTCATACAGAGATTGGGCCATTTTCAGTACTAAATGGCTCCATGAAATGGTTTCCCGGGTCTTATGCTGGCCAGAAAGCTTTTAAAGCCCATGGGAGTTTAGCGTCCCTGAGAAAGGGAGCATCAGTTCCTCTGCCAGGTGAAACATTTCATTCAAAAGCTAAACCTGTGTTTAGAGAAGCCAACAGCCTGATGTAAACAAGGCCATAAAGCTTCTGCACTCCTCCTGAGCGGGCGTGGCAGAGCTGTTGTGTTTGACAGCAGTTCCGCGGCAGTATCAGCTGCAGCAGAGTGCTCAGGGCAGGCTTGGGGAGGAGCGGGCCAGCAGGAAGCTGAGAGAACCCCCTGCTCTGGAACTGAGGGAGTTCTTCCAGAAGCAAACAAAGATGGTGACTTCAAGATCTTCCCGCTGTGCTCAGAGTTTGCCTCTGAAGACCAAGAGCTGAGCTTGTCAGAAGCGCTGGGAAATATCTGGCAAAATGTTTTAGGCTCTTTGGTTGTGAGTGGGTACAAATCTCCCGCGGGGAAAGAGCCTCAGCAGCAGGCTGGGCGTCTTCATGTGTCTGAGTTCTTTGTAAAGATTACCAATTAAATGCAACTTTAATTTTTATTCAAGAACGTAAAAACGTTTTAAGTTTCACAGAATTCTAGAACTACTTTGAAAAACTGGAAACTATTGTGGAAAAATGGAACAAAACTTTGGGGATGTCTATCTCTATAAAATATTTCTAAAATATTATTACATATTGTTCCATTGAAAAAAACAATTTCTAAATCTTTCCAAAAAATTCTAATTTCTAAAAATGAAAAACGAAGATAACATGGGACTGCTGTTGGTCACAGCAGCCCCGTGCCCAGCTGCTGCCTGCCCAGCCCTGGCTGTGCCCAGACAAGGAGCTCTGCCAGTGCTGGTGCTACCAGCCAGACACCAGAGCTCAAGCTCACAGGTGGTGCTGGACTCAAGCCCTGGCCTGGCAGGAGGGGGCCACCTTCAGTCCTGGCCGGACACCAGGGCCAGTGCCTTCAAAGAACGAGGCTCCAGGTCTGGGTGGGGGCAGCATGTCCACAGCAACCAGCTGGTAATGCAGCCTAGGCTGGTGTCTGTGACAGTGGCTTTGAGAAGGCTGAGGACAGGTACAGGTCCCTCCAACTGTGGTATGTCGTCGTCGTCCTTGTGAAGGTTCAGAGGTGCTCCTGTGCAGAGAGGAGGGGCTGAGGCATTCAGGTGCCGGTGGCACACAGGGACCCTCCTGCACAGCACGCCCAGAGCTGGCAAGGCTCCCCAGCACGGCTGGAGCTGCTGGCACAGCCTGGCCCAGCTGGACAGCTGCCCCTCAAGGCCCCAGCCAGCAGGGGATGGCTCTGGGCAGGGTCCCTGGCCAGGAGCGGCCCCAGAGCGCGTCTCCCTTTCAAGGGCAATCTCGTCCCCGCTCTTTCTCCTCCCCACCTTGCTTTGCCTCTGCCCACTGCTCCTGGGGCTGCTCTTGGCCAGGCAGCCTCAGTGGGCGGCCCGGGGAGCGCTCGGCGGCCCGTGGGCCCCCGGCACGGGGGGGTTAGTGCGTCCAAGGTTATTGCCACATCATGGGCCTGGGGAAGGTCTGACCACTCCATGCAATAATTAAACCTCTCCACAGATGGGGAAAATCCCCACCTTTCCTACCTGTAAGCCCACCCTTCCTCAAGGGCCTGCCAAACAGGCCAGCTGGGGCACGCCTTCGGCACCCGTGCTGCCCCCCATCCCCATGGATGGATGCTTTTGTCAGGCTCGCTCCCCCCGCCCCAACCCCGGTCAGGCTGGCTGGCAGAAGCTGTCAGCAAGGCCAGGAGCCAGCTCCCCTTCCCTAACATCCATCCCCTGTGCCACCAAAAAGCAACTGTGGCCTCATCTTGATTTCATTGCGGCGCCGAGCGTGTCCTGCAGGAAGGGGCCGCAACCAAGGCCAATGGGCTTTGCCCCAGCGGCGGCCAGCTCCAGGATGGTGTTCTCCGGCTCCACGTCGTGCTCCAGGGGAACACGCCAGCTGTGCCTCGGCTTGCGGGGCATCACGATGCCCCTGAGCTGCAGGGGGACATTTCTCCTTTTCCAGTCCAACTTCACCACACTGCCATGACTGCTCCAACAGGACAGGGAGCACTGAGCCGCTCTCTCCACAACTCGCCCAGGAGCAGCGGCAGCGTCTCCTCGGCTGCGCTCTCTCCTCTGTGCCGCGGCCGCAGGGAAACGCTCTGGGGTTTGCTTCGAGTGCCACGCGGCGCGTGCAGCTGGTACTTGCTGGGCTCCTGGATCCTACTGGGCAGAGGGATGGATCTCTGCTGTCTCCTGGGCCAGGTGAGGGTCCTGCAGCCAAGAGTGCTCGAACAGGTCTTCCAAGGCTGGCCTGTCTGCAGGGTCCATGCATAAACACCACCTGATGAGGTGCTGGCACTCCTACCCCTCCAGCCCCCAGCATCCCCCGATTGCCGGGGTCCCGGCAATCCCAGGTGTCTCCCTCTCTCGGGGTTCCTGCTTTGGCCTTCTGGATGTCTCCTCTCTCTGGGGTCCTGCTCAGGGAAGCCCTGGCTCTCCCGGAGGTCCCCAAAAGCGGTGTCCCCCCACCCCCACCGCTCCTGCGCGGTCCCCACGTGGCCCCAGCAGAGCTCAGAGGGCCCGGCCCGAAAAGCCCAACTCCCACTGCGGGGGGAACCCGCATCCCCCCGGCCCCCACCGGGGCTCTGCCGGCACCGCCAGCGGGAACCCCAAAAACACCTCCTGGGGACCCCCCGATGTCATCCCGAGGGGCATCTGCGGCTTGGCTTTGGATCCCTGCAAGCTCCAAACATCCCCCCCAAAAAACCCCAAACCCAGGGATCCCCCGGGATATTTGGGCCGAGCTCCCCCTCCCCGGGCACCTGCGGGATGGGGGCGATGGTCCCGGGGGGGCTGCGAGTTCAGGGAGCGCTGGAGCCTCCGCTTCCTCCTCTCCGCTTCTCCTCGTGCTTCCTGCAGCCGCTCCACCTCTTCCTCCCTCCCTCCTCCTCCTCCTCCCCCGTTCCCCGAACCCCTCACAGCCCACGGGAGGAGCGGGGATGGATTTCTTCTATTTCTTCTGCTACTTTTCCTCATTTGCTTTAGTCAGAAAGGAAGGAAAGAATATAAGTGGCATAAAACACTCAATATTAGAGGATTAATTCTCCTGAAAGCAGAGCAATAGAGTGATGGCTTCCTGAACAGTAACAATGAATACATGATGTACACGTGGAACTGTCACAAACATGCCTCTGCTATTGATAACTGATGAACACAGACATTTAGCTCAGATCACCATTCACAGAAAGATGCTTGTGCTTCCAGGAATGGGTCACCCCACTTCTCACAGGCAGAGACAAATTGTTCTGTCTCTCTCTCATATCCAGGAGGAGCCCTGACAACTTGTTTAGAGAAAATGGTAAATGTTGGCTTTTCATGTACTTAAAAAAATAGTGTTATGATAAAATATAGCTAAGTAGAAACAAGCTTGCAGTAAAATTACAACTTTGTGATAATTGCGACGTATTGGAAAATGCAGTCATATATATATTGCTATAAATGTCTTTTGAGCTGATGACTTGCAGTGCAAAGGAATTTCAAGGGAGACAAGACAAGATAAGACCAATTCACAACTCTCGAAGATGCCTGGACAATGTCAGACAGGCCAAGAGGTGACATTCTGGCGAGAAGGGGGGCAGAGACCAGGGGGAAGGGGTTGTTTGAAATGTGAATTTTCTTCTGATCTTAATGACTATCTATCAGTTAATAGTATTTAACCCATTGTAAAATGAAGGCAAGCGTGCCTCTAGCAGGTATGCTATGCCCCCAGTGCTGCTGTTGCCCTTGTTCTACTAATAAATCTTCAATATTATTTTACTACAAGTTCTGTTCGTGGACCTGTTTTTACCAGAGCACTCTCCCTCAGCCTTTCCCCTCGGAGCCCAGCTCAGCCCAGCCCCTCGAGCACCCGCAGGCCTCGCAAGGCCACGGCCGGGCCGCGCCGCTGCCCTCGGAGCCCGCTGGGGACACGGCGCCGGCCCGGCCACACGGACCCCCCTGTGCCGGGGGCCCACGGGCCGCCGAGCGCTCCCCGGGCCGCCCGGGCCTCGGCCCCGAGCACAGAGCTCTGCCCGGGGGCTCCCGGGGAACGGCGGCGGCGCTCGGCAGCGGCCCCAGCCCGCCCAGCCGGGGCCACCCCCGGCAAGGCCCCGCCAGGCCCCGCTCCGCTCCCCGTGCAGCCGGGGCCGCCCCCGGCAAAGCCCCGCCGGGCCCCGCTCCGCTGCCCGCCCGCTCCCCCGGCACAGCCCTCGCAGCCGCCCCGAGCCCCGAGGCACCCGCGCTCTTACCAGAGCCCGGCATCCCCAGCAAGGCTCCGGGAAGGCGCCCGCCAGGCGCTGCCGCGGCACCGGCAATCGCTGCGCTCTCTCGGCAGCGCCCCGAGGCCATCGCTGTGCCCAGCTCGGCTCCAGCCCAGCGCGGCCGCTCCTCCTGCACGGCGGCCCTGCGGCTCCTGCGCCACCGCTGCGGCCTCGGGCAGCCGCTGCCGGCTCCCTCAGCCCAGCCAGGGCCGCCCTGCCCGTGCCGGGGCTGTGCCACCGCTGCGGGCACCCACAGCACCTTCCAACCCCTGAGCGCATCTGACAAACCCACCCCGCCCCCCAAAAACCCAACCCAACCCACCAACCAGCCACCCACTTGGGAGGAAAATTAATCCACAAACACCAGAGGTTTATGTGCAAAAAGGAGACACAGGAGTCCTGTAACTTTATTCGAATGAAGGGAGAGGCCATGGGCCATTTCCCCTCAATGAGAAGGGAGCAGCCTCCCTTTTCTCCTCATTTCCCGACTGCATGCCCCTCTCTCTTCGCCCCTTGGCTGAGGCATTGGAGAGGCACAGACTTCCCGAAAACACCTGAAACTTAAGACCCCCTTCTAATGTGTAACCCACCCCCCACCTTTGTCCTTTTGTTGTGTCACTTGGTGGAATTCCTTATGGAATTGATGGTTCTTTCCACGGTTTCTTTCATCTCCCAGTAATCCATTTTATTTATCAGCAGATCTGCAGTTTGTTTGTAAAGACAAATCTCCCTCATTCCATTCACCAGCCAGTGGAATCCTTCCCATTCTTTCTTTTCTCTCTCACTGCTAGTTTTATCTACTGGCAAGACCCACAGTTTGTTTGGAAAGACAAGTCCCTCATCTCTTTCACTGTGCTCAGCAGGCACTCAGTTGTGTTTGGCCATGAGCTGCCACAGGCAACCACACAGCAACTGGAGTACGGAATAGCAGAGGCTGGGCCAATTCTTTTTTGTTCCAAAATGCAAGAAAGACAGAAAAGCACAAGGAAACATGCCGGTGTCTCTGTGGAGTCTCTTTGTCCTGTGAAATTCAGGAGCTGTTGGTGTTTCTGTGCTACTGCTCATCCCTTCCCTGAAAAACATCATTCCAGGAAGGAGCAACATCACCTGACACATACCAAGTGTTGGCACCAGTTGCTGCAGGTGCTCGTGCCAGCAGCCCCTGTAGGATGGAGCACAGCCCCCGATGCACAGTGGCTTTGGCTGCCCTCTGGCAGAGAAGCCCCCCCGGGGCACAGGTCTGTGGGGCAGGAGCCGGGCACCAGCGCTGCCAGGGCTCGGGGAGGTGGCAGGGCTGCTTCGGCGGGGACTCTGCCACACCTGCTGATTTCAGTGCTGCCCGGGCCCCAGGGCTCAGAGCAGCATTCGTGCCCTGGCCCACACGTTCCTCGTCTGTGTCACATCGCTGTGTTTAGGACGGCCACCAGCCGGGACGTGTCCCAAGGAGGCCGTGCCAGCTTCTGGGGAAGGCCCCGTGCCCTTCCCACTGCGGCTGCGTCAGCAGCCCTGGGGGCTCCTTCTGCTGCCCTGAGCCCGCAGAGCAGGGCAGCGTTTGCTGATGGTTTGAGCCCTTCCTAAAGATCCTGTGGGGCTGGCTTAGACACTTGGCGCAAGGCATTCCTTCCAAGCTGGGCCACTTGGGCTGGGGGTGGCCCCAGGGCAGGTGGCAGTGTGTGCAAGGGCCCTCTGTGACACGCTGCAGCATGTCACACGGGACAGCATGTCCAACAGGACTTTGTGACACGCGGTGACATAGGTGCTGGCGGTGACGCGGCCACGCCACAGTGCTTGGTGCACGCGACGGGACAGGATGGGACAGAGCAGTGCCATGAGGAGCCCCCGCACAGCGCACTCGTTCCGTGCTGACCCGGAGCTTTTCTGAGCCATCGCTCCTGCAAGTAGCCATGACTGCAGGCAGCGACATAGAGCAGAGACCCCCGAGCATGGCCAAACTGGACTGGGGGAATGAGGACAAAGAAGGCCCTGGAACTGCCCCCAGCACAGCAGCCTGAAGAGGTGGAGCAGTTCCAGCCACCACAAGAGGGTGAGTGGCACAGCTGGGCCACAGGGCTGGTGCCTGCAGACAGCTTGGCCCCATGCCATGCCGTGCCGTGCCATGCCATGCCATGCCATCCCCTGGGGACATGCCCATGGACAGGACGGAAGAGGGGCTGGGGCAGACACACCGCAGCCGTGCTCCATCCCCTCAGGCATCCCTGGGCTGTCCCTGCCTGGGGAGTGCAGGGCTGGGCTGTGTTCTCCGGCCTCTCCCGCAGCCCCTCAGCTCGGCCTGCGTTCGCTCTTTGCCAGGTGCAGCCATGGACCGCACACAAGAGCAGCAACGCACCCGTGGCCTCTTCCACAGAACAGCGCACGTACCTGCAGCCATCCCCACCTGGGCAGGGCCTCTTGTCACTGCTGAGCGCAGCAGCACCGTGCCTGGAGCACTCCATGGAATGTCCCTGGCTCCTTGCCCTTCTGCTACAGATGGTTTGCAAATTCATGAAGAGAATTCAGGAGGAGGAGACTGGCGCCATGGGCACTGGCGTCAGAGCATACCCTCCCATCTTCAAAACCAAGGCCAGTGCTGCCCTGCTGGATATGCTTGTGGAGGAGGGTCCTTCCAGTCCAAAGCAACTAAGCAGTGTGTGGCCAGGATTCCATCGTGCCAGGAATTGCTTGGCCTCCCAAGCCACGCCTGCTGGTCACTGGAAGCCGCTGAGGCCGTGGCAGTGTGCTGGGAAGGGAAGCACTTCTCTGGGGAAGCTGGGACCATGACTCCCTCTGGCAGCTTTCCAAGTGTCCCCGTGCCTTCTCCAGATGCCTGCCATGGTGAGGTACATCCACCAGTGGCTCACGGCCAATGAGTTTCCTGAGTACAATGTGTACAGGCCGCTTCTGGATCTGACAGAGGCACAGCCCGCTGACGTGGTGATGACTCTCCTGCGTGTGGCCCCATGGTGTGACAGGTATGGGGGCCACGTGCCCAGAAGGCTCAGGGCTCACCAGCCCATCCCCCTGTACAGCCTGTGCCAGGTGTCTGACAAACAGACAATTCCAGGGCCCTCTGGCTCCTCCCTTTCCCAACCCTGGCATGTCAGCCCAGCCCGTGAGCCTGCTGCCATGCTCCCTCCCTGCCCCTCAGGGGCCAGTCCCTCCAGGGCTGGGCTGCCTGGCCACTGCCAGTGAGCCAGGCCAGTGGGCAGAGGCAGGGCTGGCAGCCAGCTCAGCTCCCCGCTGCTGCCCAGGCCAGCGTGCTGTGTGCCAGACCCTCCCTGAGACAGAGCTCTGACCCCACAGAGCTGCTGCAACCATGTGGAAGAGCATCATGTGCTCATGCAGGACTGCAGAGCCGGCCATGCTCATCCTCCTTGATGTGCTGGGCAAGTGGCCAGAGCACAGCACGTGCACCTCCGATGGGGACAACACGGCTGTCTTTGCCCTGGCTGTGAGTTTCTGCAACTGGCCTTTGCTCACCCCAAGGTCACCTCTGCATCAGGTCTCCATCCTCCTTCCCCCAGTGCATCTCCCTGCCTCAGGCGCTGGGCTGAAGCCTGGCCTAGGGGCAGCTTCAGGGCCACCAGGCCGGGTGCTCCCCCTGCGTCTCTGCTGGCCTCTCCCCGCCACGCTGGGGCCCTGCCACAGGGACACCTGGGCACTGAGCGCTGTCTCGGGGTGCTTTGTCCTTTCAGGCAACTGTGGTGATGTGGAAGATCCTCCAGGTGCCCTGTGTCCCACACGTAGTGACAGTGCATTTCCCCCGCCTCTTTGTGCATCTGCTCTTCCAAGTGCTCCTCAGCACTTTGGATGTGCCAGAGGAGGTCAATACCTTCTGGAAGGGATGCCAGCAGCAACGTGGCCTTGCCACCAACCCCAACATGTGCTCCACGCCACTCCTGTCCCTGCCATGTCCCCAGGGCAGCAGCCAGTGCTCCCAGCGTGACCTGGGCTTTGCTCTGCACACAGCTTTGCAGTGCAGACCCTGAAGGCCCTGCTCTGCCTCCTGCACTATGAGGATGTGGTGGTGGCAATGGAAGACAAGCGTGGCTGGGACACGCTGCTCTGTGCAGACACCCACCACTGTGCTGTGGGTGTCCTGGCCAGGTGAGACCCCCTTCTCCCCAGCTGCCCCCGGCATTTGTGCCCTGTGCCTGGGGTGCCCCACACTCCCCGTGCTCGTGGGCCAGAGGGGCTTGTCCCCAAGGGACGGCCAAGGAGACTGCAAAAGGCTGGGAGAGGAGGGTGCCCAAGAGCAGCCGCCTCCCAAAGGGCCCGTGTCCCTCTGCAGGATGGTGGGGAAAGAGCAGATCTCTGTGAGTCAGACCTGGGAGAGGTTTGCCCCCGGCCGGCTCAGGGTCTTGGTTCCTTTTTCCTCCTGTCAGAGAAATGCACCGTGCATCCCTACCCTGGTGTCCCACGATTGCGTACTACCTGCTCGGGCTGCTCAGCAAAGACACGTCATGCTGGGATTTGGCTGCCCTGGCATTCCTTGTGGAGGTGAGCCTGAAGGCCAGTGCTGCTCTCCGAGCTGCCTCCCAGCTCTCTGGCCTCTCGTAGCCACAGCTGCCTGGGGCGGTGCCCATGCCCTGCGCTGCTGCCTGGGCCCAGCCCTGTGCGGTTCTGGGCTCCTGCCGGCCGGCTCCCCTGTCACTGCCCTGTGCCTTTCAGATCATGGAGTGCATGTACTTGAGTGAATGCTGTGCCAGCCTCCTGGAGATCATGTTAAAGAACCTGCAGAGCGAGTGCAGGGAGAGGCGTCGCCTGGCACTCAGAGGCCTCGTGGTGCTTGGCAGGGATCCCTCAATGGTGAGAAAGGGGCAGCGGCTGAAGCCGTGCTGGCCGCGTGGGGCTGGGCAACGCAGTGGCTTGGGCTGGGCTGGGCTCCGGGCGCTGAGGCAGCTGCTCCCAGCTCTCCTGCCTCCTGCTTCAGCTGCCCGAGTGCTTTGGGACAGCCCTTTGGCCTCTGGCTCTGCGGCAGCAGGCTGGCCTTTCACACACCCGTGCTCCACACAGACCAAAAGAATGTGGGGCCTGACCGAAAGGCTCGTGGAGCTCCTGGGGGACAATGACAGCGACGTGGTGAGGATGGCCATCGTTCTCCTCAGCTGTGTGTTCCCGTACAAGGGCTCCCCGATTGCCAAAGCCCTCGCCCTGCAGCTGGCTGAGGCGCTCCTGCCACTCTTTGACAACGTAAGGCTCTGTGCCTCCAGCCACGGGCACCGGCTGCTGCCCAGACACTTTGTGCCCTGTGCATTTTCAGGCCTGTGCCCAGGTGGGCCTGAAGCAGCCCATGCTGAGGTCTTGTTTTCTTCCCTCCTTACAGGACGACAGCCAGGTGCAGCTGTGCTCCATGTTTGTCTTCCGAGGGATGATGGATTTCTTACCAGAACAGGGAAAAAAGGCCCTGAAGCCACACGTGCGCCAGAGCCTGCTCCCACTCTCTTTCCACTGCTATGACGAGAACCAGCATGTGATTGAGGTGAGGACTCGGGGGCTGCTGCTGGCCCCTGGCAAGGGGCTCGGCTGCCTCCTGCTCTGGGGCCTGGCAGGCTGCAGCCTCCTCCTGGCCTTGGCACAGAGACGGGGGTCCTGCACCCTGGCCTGTGGTGCCATCTCCGGGTCTCTGCTGCTCTGCAGGCCTCCCGGAAAACGCTGCATTGTTCAGCCACATTCCTGAAGAGGACAGATCTCAGGGATCAGATCTGGGGGTCCGCCGAGCGCCTGGTAAGGACGGCCTGCAAGCCCCAGGCTCAGCCTGGAGAAGGCCCTGCCCGCGCTGCTGTGTGTGCCCCTGCCCAGTGCTGCACCCAGGGCCGCCAGCCTGCGCCCCACACGCCGCTCCTTCCCTGCGCCGCGCGGGCTCTTCTCCAGGCTCCTGTGGCCCCGAGCCGGGTGCCCATGGAGCCTCGGCCCAGCTGGGCTGTGGGCCGGGCCGGCACCGCGGCTCCCCGGGCAGCAGCCGGCCCTGGGGCCCCTGCAGAGCCCGGCGGCAGCGGCTGCAGGCCGGCTCTCAGCGCTGGGCGGGCAGGGGAGGCCAGTGCTGGCCCAAGGGGCTGAGCCTGCACCAAGTGCACCCTCGTGGCGCTGTCTGCAGCTGGCACAGGACAGGAGCCGAGCGGCCGAGCACGTGCACCGGGCCCTGCTGTACCTGGACAGCCCACAGGAGTCCCTGCGAAAGGCGGCCATCAGGTTCATTGGTGAGCCACCAGCCCAGCATCCCTCCCCGCCCCGCCGCAGCTCGGCCCCAGCCCCGGCTGCTGCCCCAGCAGCGCCATCCGGGCCCGGCGCCCTGGAGCCCCCCTGCCCTCGGGGCTGCTGCCGCCCTCTCGCAGCCGTGCCCTTCCTTGGGCGTTCGCATGCGGCAAGGGCCCGGGCTGAGCCCTGCTGGGGCAGGAGGCCGTGTGGCCACAGGGCTGGCAGCGCCGCTGCCAGGGAGCTGTGCCGCTGGGGCCGTGACAGGCTCTGTGTTCTCAGGGATGGCCGGGCAGCACCTCAGGGGGCACAAGGAACAGCTCCGGCACGTCCGTCAGGGTGAGTGAGGGCAGCGGGCTGGCAGTGGGGGCTGGCGGCGGCAGCTGCAATCCCTGCCCCAGCTGCCCAGGCCTCTGCTCCTTGTGCGCACCAGGGCTGGCGTGGCCAGAGCACACACAGAGATTTCAGGCCCGTGTGGGGCAGTAGCGGCCGGTAGCTTCGCTCTGATCCCCTTGGTCCCGGCTCCCTCCTGGCCGTGGCAAGAGCCGGCCGGGATGGCCCTGGCACGGGGGTCTCCTGGGGTCCCTGCAGATCCAGGATCTGACCTTGGCTCTGTTCCTCTCTCTTGCAGCCCTTGAAGACAAGGTCCTTGGAGACACCAGCTTTGCCATTACAGTCCTGGGTATCCAAACTTCCTTCGACCTCCAGGCAGTAGAGAGAGCTCCGCGCTCCATCTGGCAGAGGCTGCAGCATCAATTCTGCAGAGAATGCAAGAAACGGCCTGGTCTGCGGGGTCGTGGCCGGCTCTGCTGCTGGAGCTCTGCAGAGAGCTCATTTGAGAGCCTCTCTCTGTCTGCTGGGGCCACACAAGCCAGCAAGGAAGTTACTGTTCTTGAAGATTGTTTATTCCTTCTTTGTCTTTCTTTAGGAAAATATAGAAGTCGTTTTCTTTAAGAGAATATATTTAGGTAAATATAGAATGTGTTCTAATACCCAGACTCCCAGGAGCTTTCTTTTGGTGCCCAGTGTGTGCAGAGCATAGGGGAAAGAGGGGGAAAAGGGTGCTTGTGCTCAGCAAGCTGCCCAGGCGTGCCGTGGGGAAGGGGAAATGGCCAGAAGCCCCTTGGCCTTTGGTGGTTCTGCTGAAGCCTTAACACTGCCCACAGAGCGGCTGGGCAGGGGCCGGAGCTGCGGGGATCCCTGCGAGGCTGGGGCCTGGAGATGGCCACAAGCCCTGTGCCAGGCAGGAACGGCCATCAGTGTCCTCCTGCCCGTGTGCTGCTGGCTGCATTGCTGAGGGCTCCCAGGTGCCTCTGGATCTGGCTCCTCGGGAGCTCCGTCGGGGCTGCGTCGCTGCTGCCGGGCAGCTTGGCCGGGCTGGGGCAAACCCTGAGGGGCTGGGGCGGGGGGAGGCCGTGAGGGGATGAGGGGCTGTGCAGGCCCTGACGGGACAAGGCAGTGGGAAGGCACGAGGGCCATGTGTGAGGGAGTGGGTGGCCGGAGGCTCCAAGGGGACAGGAGGCCCCTGAGGGGTCGGGCTGGGGGAAACTCGGAGGAATTGGGTGTCAGAGGCCATAAGCAGCCCCCAGGCAGCCACCTTGCTCCTGCCACCTGGCTGCTCTGGCCCTTGCCCAGAGAGTCTGTGGCCACAATTGCACGTGGTTTGGCAAAAGGCTTCAGCAGAATTGGCCACAGTGGCTTTCTCTTGACTTGCCAGCCTCACAGCAACGCTTGGCAGCTGCAGCTGCAGCCTGTGCCCCTGGCTGACTTCAGTGGCCGTGCTTGAGGGCAGACTGGCCTTCCAGAGTCAGGCGTCCCAAGGCAGCGGCATTGGTGCCATCGTCAGAGGGACACGAGCCCTGCGCTGCAGCTGCCGTCCCTCTCCTCCATGCAGGCACCTTAAAGACACGAGCATGGGCTTCAAAACGAAATCCTGCACTCGCTTGGAACAAAGCAAGAAGCAGCAGGCGCAGAGGAAAAGCAGGCACTTGTGGCCGCCGTTCAGGGCTGGAGGGAAGCACTTTGGTGTGTGCTGAGGAGATGGCCCGCTTCACAAGCTCAGGCTTTGCTGCTACAAGATCCTGCTTTGCTCTTGCTGGAGTCCATTCCCTGCCAATGCATGGCCTTCCATTGTTCCTGGATCAAGTCTGGTGCACCTGTGGCAACAAGAGTGTCCCGTGTGCAGGTGACAGCACAAAAGGGCAGGACATGTCTGCTTCCAGCACTTGTCTTGGCTGCTCCTTCAGGGTGCTGGCACCGTCAGCAGAGACACAGAACAGCTTCTCCTGCCAGAGTTATCCCCATCCTCTGCACTTCCCCAGGTGTCTGCTGTGATGTTCACTGGGGACCTCCCCGTTTGTGGCCGTCCATTGCCATGCTCAGCAGGCGTCCAGTTGTGTTTGGCCATGAGCTGCCAAAGGCAGCCACACAGCAGCTGGAGCGTTGAACAGCAGAGGCTGGGCCAATTCTTCTTTTTCCAAAATGCAAGCACCACCCCCAGCCAGCCCTGCGCTTGCTTTGGGCCACGCCAGCCCTGTCCCAGCGCCTGGGGCCCGGCTCCCAGCCCCAGCCTGGCTCAGTGCTGCTGGCAGAGTCCCGCTCTGCCAGCGTGTGTCAGCCTGGGGGCACAGCCCTGCTGTGACCTGGAGTGACTCTGCTGCTTCCTTCTCTTCCAGGACTGACGGAGATAATGGACATCTATGTATGGTTTATTCATTGTCCTTGGCATCTTCTTTAAGTGCGTTGTTCAGGTTACTGCTTCTAGATAGTTCCTTGTGTTATGAACAGATTTATGTTTCAGGGCCAAGGTAAAGTCCAAAGAGTTACAAAAGAAGTGTAAGGGAGTTACGTGATTAAAAGGTCGCAGTAGTTTGTAAAATTTCAATATTGAAAGTTAAAATTTCAGTTCTAAGGGTTAAAAGAATTCTGGGGCTTACAAAACGTTAAACCTGTTGACTGGAGTGTGTTGTGTGTAGTCAAGTGGGAAATTGTTGAATCTGAGTGTGGGTGGGGGGTGTCTTCTTAAAGGGGCACTGAAAGAGAACACACAATTGTAGAAGAATGGCACAGAACTTTCTGGAAAATGATGACTTAAGAGCCACACAGACACTGACCAAGAGGACTGGACAATCTGCCCCACCAATCGAATGAGTTTCCTAAAGGATTGCTCCAGAATGCTCTTCTGTAGAGTTTCAGGGTCGGTTTCAGACGGCCAGGACAGATGAGAGATCTCTGAAGTCGGGTTGTAGAGCAAGAGGTTGATTGTAAAAGAAAGGGCTCAGCCCGGGCCCTTGCCGCATGCGAACGCCCAAGGAAGGGCACGGCTGCGAGAGGGCGGCAGCAGCCCCGAGGGCAGGGGGGCTCCAGGGCGCCGGGCCCGGATGGCGCTGCTGGGGCAGCAGCCGGGGCTGGGGCCGAGCTGCGGCGGGGCGGGGAGGGATGCTGGGCTGGTGGCTCACCAATGAACCTGATGGCCGCCTTTCGCAGGGACTCCTGTGGGCTGTCCAGGTACAGCAGGGCCCGGTGCACGTGCTCGGCCGCTCGGCTCCTGTCCTGTGCCAGCTGCAGACAGCGCCACGAGGGTGCACTTGGTGCAGGCTCAGCCCCTTGGGCCAGCACTGGCCTCCCCTGCCCGCCCAGCGCTGAGAGCCGGCCTGCAGCCGCTGCCGCCGGGCTCTGCAGGGGCCCCAGGGCCGGCTGCTGCCCGGGGAGCCGCGGTGCCAGCCACCCCAAAATCCAGTTCAGATCCCCCTAAACCCATCAGGGACCCCCAAAATCCCCCAAATTCACCCCAAAATCCACTTCACATCCCCCTAAACCCCTCAGGGACCACCAAAATCCCCCTAATTCACCCCAAAATCCTGCTAAGATCCCCCTAAACCCCTCATGGATCCCCAAAATCCCCCAAATTCCAAACAAAATCGAGTTCAGATCCCCCCAAACACCTCAGGGACCACCTAAATCCCCCAAATTCACCCCAAAATCCACTTCAGATCCCCCTAAATCTCTCTGGGATCCCCAAAATCCCCCAATTTCACCCCAAAATACACTTCAGATCCCCCTAAACCTCTCAGGGACCCCCAAA
>JAVTVJ010002690.1:58341-81323 GCA_034509425.1 Eopsaltria australis
CCCCAAAATCCCCCAAATTCACCCCAAAATCCAGTTCAGATCCCCCCAAATCCCTCAGGGACCCCCAAAATCCCCCAAATTCACCCCAAAATCCACTTCAGATCCTAAAAAACCCCTCAGGGACCACCAAAATCCCCCAAATTCACCCCAAAATCCACTTCAGATCCTAAAAAACCCCTCAGGGACCACCAAAATCCCCCAAATTCACCCCAAAATCCACTTCACATCCCCCCAAACCCATCAGGGATCCCCCAAAATCCCCCAAATTCACCCCAAAATCCAGTTCAGATCCCCCCAAATCCCTCAGGGACCCCCAAAATCCCCCAAATTCACCCCAAAATCCAGTTCAGATCCATAAAAACCCTCAGGGACACCAAAATCCCCCAATTCACCCCAAAATCCACTTCAGATCCCCCTAAACCCTCAGGGACCCCCAGAATCCCCCAAATTCCCCCCAAAATCCACTTCAGATCCTAATAAACCCCTCAGGGATCCCCAAAACCCCCCAAATTCACCCCAAAATCCAGTTCAGATCATCCTAAACCTGTCAGGGACCCCACAGGAGCCTGGAGAAGGGCCCGTGCGGCGCAGGGAAGGAGCGGCGTGTGGGGCACAGGCTGGCGGCCCTGGGTGCAGCACTGGGCAGGGGCACACACAGCAGCGCGGGCAGGGCCTTCTCCAGGCTGAGCCTGGGGCTTGCAGGCCGTCCTTACCAGGCGCTCGGCGGACCCCCAGATCACACCCGAGCACAGGCCCTCCATGCTGACATCCCATGCCATCCCAGGGCTCCAAATCCTCCAAACACTTCCCAGCTCACGGCCACTCCCAGGGGCTGCGTGGGGACAACCCAGGGCTCTCTACGTGCCGCACAGCCCCTATGGCTCAGGCACTGCCTGGCCTTCCACAAACACCTCCCAGCCATCTCCGTGCTCCTACACAACACTGAGCTCACGGCCAATGCCAGGGGCTCCACGGGGACATTCCAGGTCTCTTCCATCTACCGGAGCACAGCCAGCTCACAGGCTGCAACAGGATGGCACTTGTGCCCGCAGACCATTTCAAAGAGCAGGATGCCCAGGGACCAGATAGCGGCTGGCTGGCCATGGTAGCAGCCAAAGAGGATCCACTCCGGCGGGCTGTACTCCAGCGTTCCTATGGGACATGGGCACAGCTCATCAGGCCCGTGCTGCTCCCTCCCAGACAGCTCCCGTTCCACAAGAGCCAGCCCCTGCCCTGCTCTGCCGAAAAGCAACTTGGCTGCAGCCGGCTGAAGGAGGACTCTCCCTCCCTCCCTCCCTCACTCCCTCGATCCCTCCCTCCCTCTCTCCCCCAGTGCCAGCAAAGGGGGGACGCTCCGCTGCGCGGCCGGGCATCGGCTTTGGGCTCGCCTGACATTCGGGTGTAGAACGTGTCCTGGAGGAGCGTGCCGCAGCCGAAATCGATGAGCTTCGCCTCGCCGCTGGTCAGGTCGACGAGGACGTTCTCGGCCTTGATGTCGCGGTGCAGGACGCCGCGGCTGGTGCAGTGCCGCACGGCCTCCAGCACCTGGCGGAACAGCCCCCGCCCCACGGGTTCTGTCAGGAACCTCCGCTCGTCCAGGAAGTACCAGAGGTCCTGACAGCGCTCCGGACGCTCCATGACCAGCGCGAAGCCGTCGGCCACCTCGAACCAGTCCAGGAGCCGCACGACGCCGCGGACGCCGGGGCACGACACCATCCAGAGCAGCGCCAGCTCCAGGGGCACAAGGGCGCCGTTGCGCTGCGGGGGAACGCCCATGCCCTCAGCGGGGCCGCTGCTGCGCCGCGCCTTCGGCACCCCCTGCCCGGCCCCACCGCTGCTCGCCATCGCCCGGCCTGGGACGCTCCGCGGCCCCCGCTCACCCCACGCTCACTCCCCTCGCAGCGTCCCGCCTCCCACTCTGCCGGGCCTCGCCTTAGCCCCGCCCGGCACGCCCCGCCGCCTTCTCCCGCTGGCCCCGCTCACTCACCAGCTGCGCCTACTCCGAGATGCGATCCCGGCACACTCGCTTGATGGCCACCTGCAAGCCAAGGCCAGTGCTGGGCTGAGTTCGCCGCCCGCCACCCGCCGCCCGCCGCCCCTCTCCGCCCTTCTCAAGCCTAAGCCTAAGGCTCTTTTCCAGGCTGAACAAGGCCAGCTGTCTCAGCCTTTCCTTGCACGAGAGGTGCTCCAGCCCTGGGATCATCTCGGGGTCCCTCCTGGGCACCTGCTCCGGCGCGTCCATGTCCTTGCCGTCCGTGCTGGGGAGCCCGGCAGAGGCGGACGCAGCACTGCAGGTGCGGTGTCAGCGGCGTGAAGGGGACACGGCCCTGCCAGCGGCTCCGGGAGCCAGCAATTGGCGATGGGCCGCCCGCTTGGCACAGAGCCGGGGCCTTTCTGCCTGCCCTTCTCCCCGGGGGCGCCTTTCCCCGGCCGCCCGGCCGCTGGCTCGCTCGCTGCTTGGGGAAAATGCACCCTGTGCCGCCCCTCAGGGCCGCCCCTCAGGGCCGCTGCCCCGGGGGCTCCCTGCTGCCATCTCGAGGGCCCCAGGCCTCGGCCCTCACCATGCTCAGCCCAAGGCCGTGCAAAAGCACATTGTAAAAACACACACACACACAGTGCCCTAGGATTGCAAGGTCGATCTTTTGCCTCCAGAATCAGTTTGCTTGAAGAGTCTGGAGGAGCTTCTCAAATCACCATGAGAAAAGAGCATGAACAACTTCTGCTTTGGCACTACCTCAAGGCTTTGAGGGACAGGCTTTGTGGTGCACGCTCGCTCACAGGGACGCACAGAAAGCGTTGAAATGGTCAAAATAGTCCAAAGCCCTTACGAATTGGAAGGAAAACCTGAGGAAGCAGCAGCTAGCACCTCAGAAACATGAGGAGCAAAAGCCAATCTTCTACCCGAGAGCTGCCTGGCCGGGGGCAATTCTTCCAATTGCATCAGCGTGGCCACGGCTAGAAAGGGCAGTGAGCAGACAAATTTAGCTTCTCCTGCCAGCCCCTGAAATGCCAGTTGTCATTTGTGTGCACAGGGGATTCTGCTTCAAACTCGGAACTTGCGCAGCTGCTCCTTAGGCGCAGCTTGCGCACGGGCACGGCGGTGCTGCAGCAACTGTCCCGCACACAGGGAGGGCCCTGGAGCGTCCCCAGGGCCAGCAAGGACCGGAGGAGGGAACACGCTCGGCATCTGCTCTGGCATCTCCATTACCGTGGGCTTGTGGGAGATCCTTTGCTCTCTCTGACTGGGGGGGGACGGGGACGGGGACGCAGAGCCAGGCAAATGGAATCAAGATGAGACGGGGATCCAGCAGCCCCACGCCGGCCAGCGTTTTCTCCCACCAGGGCTCCTCTGAGTTGAGTGAGCTAGCGAAGCCTGCGGAGCAAATGAGGCCAGGCAGTGAGGGAAGGGCTGCCTGGGAAGGAGTCACAGGAAGCCCATGTAGGCATTTCTCTTCCCCAGGGGCTCCTGGGGAGACAAAGGATACAAGAAGGATGTCCCATCTCCCAATATTCCCTTTTTATCCGGAAGCTATTCAGGCTTCTTGAAGGCGCTGCTGCAGTTGGCAATGGGAGCTGAATTTTTTACCTTGCTTAACCCACCCCTGCCAAATGCCATCAAATGGCTGAGGAAGGACATGAGAAGATTACGCTGGAGGAAGGGTGTTGGGGTTGTCTCTCTAGAGACGAAGCCCCTAAAACCTAGAGATCGTTCCTGGTGGATTAGTCCACCTGCTGAGGAGTTCCCCCAAGCCTAGAAACTACAATGGTTTAGCCCCTAACAGGGCCACTCCCCAAGTTACTCCTACCTTATTGTTATTGGGTTTATTGTTTGTCACTCTTATTCTAAGTTCATACCCAGTTCTGGAAAGTTCTGTATTCCACAGTTGTTGATTCGTTGTTCACCCCTGTCTCCTCCCTTCCTCTCTTCCCTATGGTTGTTATACCCCAGTCCCTCCCTAACTCCTCCCCACTCCCGACCTCTGATTGGTTTAACTCTGTTGTATTTAAGTTCATGCACGACGCCAGTTCGGGGCTCTTAGCCCCCGGATCCAGAGCAGAATAAAACCCTCTCTGTTGCCGAGCTAAGAGTCGCTCGTTTCTTCGCTGACAGTCTGGTGATCCAGAGGAATAACCCCCGACCCTCCGACGCCTCTAGCTTCTGCTGAACCCTTGTGGTTCCCTCGTCTACCCACCTGAGGGTTAGGGTATTCGAGGCCAAGCAGATAGCAAAAGGCAACCACCGGCAGGAGGCCGTGGACACTAGACAAAATAACTACGGAAGGGGACCAAAAGCTTGGAAAATTATTAAAGCAACGCTCTGATGACAACAAGAAAAAGATGTATTTTTGACAGCAAATTAACACCCGCCACCCCCCAGCCCTCCCGGCTTCGCAGGCTGAGCGGTGCTGTTTCCATGGCATGAGGTACTGGCACCCTGGCGAGAGAAAGCAGAAAGGCACGCTCAGTCGCAGAAGGCTCCTGTCCCCCCTGTCCCAGCACGGCCTGTGCCCAGCCCAGACTGCTGGCTGTGCTCAGAGCCCTAAGCTCCCAAGCCATTCTCCGTTTTTACAGGAGAGCAGCATGGCAGGTGATGCCTGAAGGATTTTTTCTGCTTTTCTTCTGAATATTTCTTACACTGTTCCCTATATTCACAAGTATTAGCATGCATACTTGTGATGCTTTAGGTGATAGTTTAGTCTGGTTTCGTGGTGTTTAGCAGGCCAGTAGACTGAACACCCCTGAAACCACGTAGAGTTAGAGACCAAACACTCTGTTTTTGTGAGCCCTCAAGGTCTCCTAGTAGGACAGATTTTGTAAACTAGAAGTTAGCCCACCCAGGCCCCTTCTTGGGCCCTCCTGGTAGATATGCTAATGTGTAGAGTCTTTAATTGCACACTCGACTGGGGGGACGGGGCTTTTGCGGCGTGTTCTACCTGGACGGCAGAAGCCATCGAACGGGATCCTATTAAAATACCGAGGGAAACAACCCCCAACCCTCTGACTGTGTCTGAGCCTTTATTTCCTAAGACCAGAAAAAGGCATCACAGGCCACGTTCCACCTCCTCCGCTTAAGCACGCCACAGCAAGCTTAAGCTTGGAGGGGCCAAGCCGCTTCCAGGAACTCTACGGGGAGCGGTTGCTCCCGGCCGAGCGGGAGCTGCTCAGAGTCCCGCCCTGCGACTTGCTTGGGCTCCACGGGGAGCAGCTGCTGCCACTTCCGCTGCCGCAGGAGGGGCCCCCCAGCCGCTTCCAGGAGCTCTACGGGCAGCAGCTGCCTCCGATCGACCGCGAGGTGCTCAGGATCCAGCCCTGCTGCTTCCAGCAGCTCCCCAGGGAACAGCAGCCCCCAGCCTCCAACCCATCAGGTAGGAGAAGAGTTGTAGCCTTGCTTTTCCAAACGGTCATGAAAAGTGACCGTTCCAAGTATTTTTCCACAATGCTCTGTCATTCTGAGACACAAATTGTCAAGCCTACTGGAAAGGGGGACGTGGCAAGGCAGGAGTCTCCGTCTGGTTTTCCTGTGTGTTTCCTGGGATGTTTGATCCAAGGCGGCTCTAGAGCTCTGTGTCCCAAAGCCACATTGTGGAGCCTGACCGGTGTCTGTGGATTCTTGCAGCCGCACCGGGCACTTCAGCCCCCAGTGCTCCATCCGGCAGTGCTGGTTATGCACCGGCAGCAGCCTCCAGCTCGGCACGGAATACGCCTGGGGAAGACGAATCTCCACCGCTGGTGGATCTTGGCCGTACCGTGGAGGCCATGATTCGGGACATCAGGAGATCCCTACCTGCAAGGGCTCCCTCTGCTCAGGTAACCCCCTTGGCCGGGAGTGAAAGGGGCTGGACTGAGAGCCTTTGAATGCTGTTGCGTGGCTGAGAAGCAAAGGCTTCCTGCAGTTAGTTTCTTTCATTCTTTTTTAGTTAATTAATTATTCCCAGTAAAGTAAGATTTCTAAAAGAAGAGGGGTAAAAATGTCTCTCCCCTGTGAGGAAAACTAATCCACAAACACCCGACGTTTATATCCAGAAAGGAGACAGAGACATCCTGTGATTTCATTCATATAAAGGGAGAGGCCGCGGGGTGTTTCCTGTGGGGTCTCTCAAGTTTTTGGAGGACGCAGCCTCCCTTTTATCCTGATTTCCTGACCACATGTCCCTCTCTCTTTCCCCGTTGGCTGAGGTATTGGAGAGGTACGGACTTCCCAGAACGCCTCATACCTATATTTCCCCTATATTTACCCTATATTTCCCCTATATTTCCCCTATATTTCTCCTATATTTCCCCCCTATTTTTTTCCCTTGTGTCTCTGTTCTTTTTGTCTAAATCCAGAGATTTAGCACAGTCCTGAGTGAAGAACCATTAGTGGAATTCCTATGGAACTTAGGGTTTCCCCCCATTGCTTCTTTCACCTCTCCAGATCTGGCCTTATCCACCATGAAGGCCACAGTTTGTTTGTAAAGACACCTCCTTCGTTCCTTTCAGCCCTCAGTGAGGATGAGGGTTGTGAGCCTGAGTTGGCCAGGTTTAGGTGCTCCTTTTCCTGGGAAGAATCCCTCGTGCAGGGGCGTTTGTGGTGATGCTTTGTAGGTTCTTAGAGGCTGGGTTTGATGGGAAAGAAGAGAAGAGCGTCTGGAGAAGTGCCACTGAAGACAAAGTGTCCCGTGCAGGGAGGGGCATGCGAGAGGTGCCTCTGTTGCAGCAGCAGATGTGGGCTCTGCCTGTTTTGTGTCGGAAGGCCAAAGCAAAGCAAGGGCTGGGCTGCAGCTGCTGCTGCTGCTGCTGCTGCTGCTGCTGCTGCTGGGTGAGAGCCCTGCCGTGCGTGTGGGTGCTGCCAGAGCCGTGTTTGGGGACGGGCTGGAGCTGCAGCTTTCTTGTCCTTTGGTTTGACGGATTCAGTCTTTGGATTGGGAATCCCGTTTTTCTTAACTCTGGCCTCTTCTCAGACGTGCCTGGAGTGTCCGTGTTGGCACAGGCCTTTTTGCAGGTTCTTCCACACATTGGTCAAAGAATGTCTCTCTTTCTGTTGATGTGCAGACCCATTGCCTGCAGTACAACATTTGTGACTGAGGCAGGGCAGACTCGAGGTGGGGAGTGAGACTTTTTGGATTTACCAGTATCCAATTCTCAAGTGGGATGTGTTTTGTCTTCTGTAAACTTACACACAGCAGTTTTCAAAAGCGCTTACTCCATCATAAAAGGAGACATCGCAGGCTCTAAAGCATCTTCAGAATCTTTAGCATTCTGATGGACAGGCTATTGCAGAAGAGGTGAATATTCTGAACCTGGTCACAGTGACAATATCTTTCTGTCTGAAGGAAATTTGCTGCTGCCTAATCTTGGGCACTTACTTCCTCAGTGGAATAGGAACGCTACTTGATTGTGTGGCTTTTCATGTCTTTTGGATTGTTTTTTTTTCCCTGCCCTCCAGATTTACAGATTTTTGCCTCTGGAAAATGCGATCCTGGAAATACCCTAGGTCCATGAATATTTGCCTGGATGATCGATATGGGGCAGCAGCAGAGGGCTCCCAAAAGCAGCACCTTGTGCTGGGTTGTCTGAGCACTTGGGTTGGGGCCGGCGAGAATGGCAGGCAGAAACGCGTGCTTTGCATGCGGGTTTGCGGCACCCAGCCCCGGGCAGTGCTGCGAGCGAGCTCTGCCCTTGCTGACAGCCCTGCTGGCAACAAGGAGGGCCCCTGGCTTTCTGCTGGCTGATTTCTCACAGCTCGTGGGACAGGTCAGGGTCAGAGCGTAGGGGCACAGCCCCTCACTTGGTGTCTTCTGGTTTTCTGCGTTCACGTTTTGCCTCCAAGGTCATTTTGTAAGAGCTTCAGTTTCACCCTGGCCACCCGAATCCTGAGTTTAAAACATTTGTCATGTGAGCCATGTGGGTGGGGTTCCCACAGTGCTCCAGGTGCTTTGGGAGTGGAGAAGAAAGAGTTATTGTATCGCTGATGTGATTCCAAGAAAACAGTGAGTGATCTTGGGGTTTCTTTCTCTCTGTTTTTTTTCAAGGGGAATAGTAATGTTGCCCCTGAGTCAGCAGGAGAGGAGGCTGCTAACAGGGCTGGAGAAGAGGAAGCTTCCTCTGGTTCTGAGAGCAGCGGGAAGAGTTCCCAGGAGCCCGAGGAGCTTGGTAAGGAGAGAGCCCACCTTGGTTTAGAGAGGTGTGAGAGGGCTGCTCTGAGCCTGCCACTCACAGGAAGGGAGATCAGGAGAGTTCACCTCTTGCCTGCAGGGATGGTGCTTCATGGTGCCTTTCGTTCCAATCCTGCACCGGCACAACCTCCCTGAGCCCTGGCCTCCGTGCTTCTCCAGAGGCTCTGCCACTGACTCCTGTGGTGTGGAGAGAGAGCAGGGAATAAACCTGACCTTGTGGGAGTTGTGTCACCAACCCGGGTGTCCCAGTTTGGTTCATAACTCAGCTCACGGCGCCCTTCAGCAGCAGCCATTTCAGTGAGGACGGAGGTGTCTCTGTCAGCCCAGAGAAAGAACAAGGCTGGGCTGCTTCGTGGCAGCTGCCACTGTGTGTGTTTCGAGCTCTCGCGGGTGCCATTTGCACTGCGAGTGCTGAGACTTCACTGGGATTCTTCAAGGTTTGCACGGTTTTGAAAACTTGGAAAGATCCCTGTTGTTTAAGGAGCAGGCTTCAACTTCCCAAGTGAGAATCAGCCTTTCAGGCCATCTTTTACAGTCCCTGACAGAAGGAGAATTGCTGCCCAAGGGAAATGTGCACCAGGGCCAATACTGACTCAGAGTTGGTTCCCTTTGCTTCCCAGATGCCCTCTGATCCACCTCTCCAGGAGGGCTGGCCTGCATAGCAGGAAGAAACAGAGGAAGAGCCTGTGACCATCAGGCGGGTAGAATCCCTCTGTTTATAGATAAATGTAGAGATTTCTATAGATCTATTTATATATCCATATAGTTACATTTATAGATTTATAGTGCTCTGTTTATACGTGTATATATTTCTAAATCTGTATAGTTAAATGTGTATCTAGCTATATACACATATCAATATATATGTGTATATATATGGCTATATCTGTGATAGAATTGTATTTTTACACGGGAGTTACTTTATAGACTTTTGGATTTACAGTTACCTGAGCGTAGGGTAACATTTTTTTTTATGTATAAATAAAGTTCTATCTATAAATGTGTATAGTTACATAGTTAGAGGTCTATGGATGTTTAGATGGATAGATAGATTTTTGTGTAGATCAAGGCTGAATTTTAAGCTCTTTCACTCCTCCACTTTCTTTTTCACCTCTTGTTTTCCCCCCCGTGTCCCCTCTGTGCCCTCTTCCTGTGCTGGGTCCGAGCTGGCGGCCGGGCCGGGCGGAGCAGCAGTTGCAGCCCCGGGTGTCCCTGGAGCTGTGGCAGCTGCCGGTGGGCGGCCGCAGGCACTGTCCCCTGAGGAGCTGCTGAAGGACGGTGAGACAGAGGGGCTGCGGGGGCTGCGGAGGCGGTGACGCTGAAGGGACAGTCACCTTGAGCTGCTGCTGGGGCTGAGGATGTGGGGGAGCAGAGGGCGATGGTGGCGCCGCGGCGGTGACAGGGCAATGGCAGAGGCTGAGGGGGGTGGCGGGTCTAAGGGGTCGGGATGGGTCAGAAGGGACTGAGGGGCGTGAGAGGACTGTGAGGGCTGAAGAAACTGCAGGGGGCTGGGGCATTGCCGAGAGGATGGCGGGGCTGAGGGGATGGAGGGGCCAGCAGGGAGCACAGAGGGGTCCGGGACTGCAGCTCTGCCGGGCCTTGGAAGCAATTCCAGAGCCTCCACTTTTGCCACAGCTGCCCTGAAGACCTTGAGGCCAGGCGGAGAGTGATGGGAGGCAGCAGGGAGAAGATGAAGAGCACCCGCAAGAGCAGCGGGCAGGGAGCTGCTGCTGCCACCGGAGAGCCTGGGTGAGGCCACAGGGCCCGTGAGGCAGGGTGGGGCTGAGGGGGGCGTGGGCTCTGTGCGTGGGCACTGCCCGGCTCGGCAGCAGCGGGCCCTGCCCGTGCTGGGGCTGCTCAGCGCAGCTGGCCCGGCTGGCACAGGGGCTGTCCTTGGGCAAGGCAGCTGTGCCGGCAGGGCCCGGGAGCTGTGCCGCCTGTGCCAGGCTGCCGGCGGCTGCGGGACAGTCCCGCCGCGCCTGCGCTCGCCACAGCCCGGCCCGCTCGGCCTGCTTGCTCTTGCTGAGCCTCCTGGGGAGCCTCGGAGATTTTCTCCTTCCTCATGGAAGTGCGGCTGCTGCCAAGGGAAAAGTCCCCATACTGACTCAGTGTTCCCTTTGCTTGCCAGATGTCCCATCTGCTGTCCCTGTCCAGGAGAGCTGCGCTGCACGGGAGGAAGAGACAGAGGCAGAGGCTTTGAAGATGGGGCGGCTGGGATCCCTTCACTTACACTTCTGTTTCAAGCTACATGGACTTGAATACAGCCACTGATAATTACATGGATATTTACTTACATAGCTTGATTTGTATAGGAATATATCTGTATGTATCATGTATGTCAAAGCTACCGGTTTAGTATGTATGTATGTATGCATATATATATACATATATATATATATGTTTGTAATTACATGTATGTATATATGTGTATCTAAAGATACGCTTATGTTAGTATATCAGTGTTTAGTTCTATTTCCTATGTATAGGTGTCTATAATTGTGCAGGTCTCTATCTATGTTAATAGCTCTTTAAATAATTCTGTTGGTGTTTGTATAGGTAAATATGTCGACTTTTGTATGTATATTGATCTATTTCTGTATGTAGTGATATTTACATATGTATCTAGATGTTTACTGGAATATTTATCTTGATGCAGTTGTATGGATTTTTTGATTGATACGGTGATGTTTTTATATTTATAGATAGGTTTGTTTTTTGTCTGTACTTCTATGTATGTTGTATGTAATATGTAATATTTACTCTATATTTACATCTGTAGGTTGTTATAGTTATAAATGTATTCATAGATATGTATCTAAGTCTATTGAAACATATATGGACTTGTATAGTTGTATAATTCTATTGATTGAGTTCTTGGTGTAGGGCTATTTAGAGAGGGAGTGCATAGTTTTGTGTTTCGATATGGGTTGTGTGCTTGTAGTGGTAGGTAATAAATTAAGTTGTTAAACCCCTAACTGATCTTTGTGTAGAGTGAGTTGTTGTAGAGGTTGGCAATAAATTAAGTTTTACGTTTTTGTTAACTGAAGTTGGTATTTGTGTATTTTTACGTAGCATGCTTGTAAGAATGTAATAAATTCCTTTTTTTAGCCTTAATTGAGATTTGTACAGTCGTGTATTGTCAGCGCGGGCGTAGTAATTTGTAATAAATGACGTTTGTCAGCTGAGGTGGGTGTTTGGTGATTTGTGCTGTCCAGAGCAGTGAGCAGATGGAAATGTGATGATGCTGGAGGGTTGTGGCCATGAAAATCTGCAGCCGTGCCCAGCGCAGCCCCCACCTGCACTCAGGCTGGGCAAGGAAAGCGCAGATTTGGGCTGGCAGCAGAGCCACGCCTTCCCTAAGAAGTGGCTGCAAAGGCTGCTGAGAAAACTCCGGCACTGCACTGAGCGCAGAGCTCCGAGCAGGAGCCACCCGGGGAGGGACAAACCCAGCGCCACCGCACGGGCAGCTCTTTGGCAAGCGCTCCGAGTGTCCCTGTGGAGGGCAGCCTGGAGACCAGATGCCAACTGGGAGCCTGAGGCAGCTCCGCTGCCTTTGGCAGCACTTTGGCAAAGGAGCTGGAGCCAGGGGGAGGCACCAACGAGTGGAACTGCTGCAGGCTGGGGATGAGGGAAGGGCCATTGCCACAGGAGCTGAAACGCTCCACAGTGCAGGAGAACTGGCAAGCAACAAGCGCTCACAACCCCTAAAGTGATGGAAGCCCTTTCCGTGGAGTTCCCTGCAGGAAGTGGCAGGGGAGCTGGTGCTGGGATCAGCAGGAGCAGGAGGCAGCAGGATGTGCTCCTTTTCCTGGCTCTATTCCCAGCAGCCGCGCTGCGATGGCCCCTGCTCCCGCAAAGCCCCGGCCCATGGAGGCTGCAGGGTAAAGGCAAGGCCATTGCACAGAGAGGCTTTGCAGCTGAAGCGCACTGCCCTTGTGTTCAGGGAATGAATGAGTCCCGTGCCAAAGCACCGGCAGGTAAGCAGGGCTGCGGCAGGCAGAGCCTTTCGAGGGAAAGAGGGCTCAGGCACTCGCATGCCTCACACTCCTTCAGCTCTCTTCTTTTGAAGAATGAGGAAGAAGCAAGCTGAGGAGAGGCAAAGGCAGTCCTTTCAGAAAACATTGTGTCCAACAAGTGGTGTTGGAGAAACAGGAGGCAACAAGTTTGCCTTGTTTCCATAGCCTGTATCTTCCGGAGGGGACGGCAGGGAGAAGCGGGGAGAGCAATAACTGTGCTAAGCCCTGTGTCTGTGGTGGTGTGTGCTGAGATGCTGCCTAGCAGTGAACATTCTGGGTGATGCCATGTTCTTCTTTAGCATCGTGACACGCTGCTGCTTCATTGCAAAAGTGCCTCAGCATGGAGAAAATCAGCCTAATTTCTTGTCAGTTTAGCTAGGTTTGGTGAGAAACAGTGACAAGGATTAAAACAGGTTTTCTAAGCTCGTCATACAGAAGGAATTTTGGATTGTGTTTCTTCATTGTATGCATAACATTTCTGAGTTGTTCTGTATCTTTCATGGAGGTATCCACTTCTGAGTGAAAAAAAAGCAAAAACCAACGGGATGATGGCATTTATTCTCTTTTAAGGACAAGTATTTGCCCTAAGCTGTAGCTTCAACTTAGTAAGGAAAAGGATAGATTTTCTTTAGGCATGCTATGTGGAATAAATGGTGTAGGAATAGCCACAAACCGAGCTGTAGGAACAGCTTCTTCTTGGTCTTAAGGGGATATTGTGTACAAGAAAGCACCACAACCTTGATGATGTAATTATTATTGAAAACTCCCCTTAATCCCAGTTTTGTTCCTTTGCCAAGTCCTCACCAGAATATTCCACCATGACCTCTAGTCCTCCTGGAGCTACTCAGGCAGCAAATGCCACATTCCCTTGGCAGAGTCACAGACAGCCTGGATGGGCACAGATGATGAGAATTCCTTCCAGCTGAGGTACCTGGGCACTGAAATGTCCCTGGCATGCTTCCACCAGCTCAGCTCACTTGAGGGAGGATAAGGATCCTGGCAGACGTGAGCAGCACATCCAGGAGCCTGGGTGACTCAAACCAGGGCATCACAGCTTCGGGTTTAACAAGCCTTGTACAGGCATCACACAAAACAGTTCACCGAGATGTTCAGCTGAGGCTGGGGAATGTGCAGAGAGATTTTAGTCAGGGGCGAGCAGCACTAGAACAACCTGAAGTGGTGTTTGCAGACAAAACAAACCCAAGTGAGCAAGCAGAGAAAGAGGCAGAAGTTGCCTGTGGAGTTCAACAAAGAACCATTTCACACCAAGGTCATCCCAAAACTGAGGTGCATTCTCAGGGCAGTTACCATGACTTTTTGCTTTGCAGTTTTGTTTTTTTGTATAAAAGACTTTATGTTCTCTCTTCTTACACTCTAAAGTCCAGAGACTAAGGTGCCCCCCTAAGTGCTGGTGAGCAGCTTTCAAAACCTGTCTTTTGAATTCACTGGACTCAAAAGGATGGCTACTCTGTACCTGGTGTCGCAGGAAGATTCCCTCTGTCTGATGAGAGTCTACGTCCCATGCAAATACTTTTACTTATGTCCAAGTAAAAACTGGAGTCTGAGTCTTCCCATACTAGGTTAAGACCACATCTGTAAGAAGGAAGAAAATGATGAAGATTCTCTTCCCCATTCTGTAGCCAAGAAATCTAAGAAACAGATGCTAACATTCAACGACCTATTACTGGTTTTCCAGGAATCCGTTTGCCAGGAATTTCTCACTTTCATCAGCAATATAAGTCCAAATACAGACTCCAGGTAAATTGGTCAGAAAAATATACATTTATTCCTTCAGCTTTTACTATTCACGGTGCTGTGGTTAGACCAAGTGACCTAAAACATTGGGAGGCCACAAGTATAGTGT
The DNA here is from genome assembly GCA_034509425.1 of Eopsaltria australis. Classification (NCBI taxonomy): domain Eukaryota; kingdom Metazoa; phylum Chordata; class Aves; order Passeriformes; family Petroicidae; genus Eopsaltria; species Eopsaltria australis. The sequence continues at coordinate 72,378 of JAVTVJ010002690.1, forward strand.
AGAAATAAAGAGGAAAGGATGGGTTCAGGAGCAGCAGTTAGTTCCCGCAAGATCAGGAACAGTTTGGATGCTGCATGCCCACCATACCTGCATCACCTTAAGAGGGATACTGCTATCACTGGTGTTGGAGGAAAAACCACCTAAGCATCTGAGATGAAAATATGAAGGCGGTGACAGAGTTGTGTGCAAATCAGAAAGTGACAATTCTGTCTTTCCACCGCGCAAAGAGATCTTAGGTGCCAGCAGTGGAGCACAGAGGAGACTTTCAGCTGAAACCCACACTAGTGTGTCACAGAAATACTGAAAATACTAATAATTTCTAACAGCTTCTCAGAAATAAGTCAGGATAGAGTTTTTTAATGTTGCCCCTGTTGCATGTACCAGCAGGAGACTAATAAAACAGTGCATTTACATAAAGCATATTTCAGTCCTTTCAGAACTGTCTGTCTTTTAACTTGGAACTGGTAAGCACGCTGGTGCTTCATTGCAAAAGTGCCTCAGCATGGAGAAAATCAGCCTAATTTCTTGTCAGTTTAGCTAGGCTTGGTGAGAAACAGTGACAAGGATTAAAACAGGTTTTCTAAGCTCGTCGTCCAGAAGAAATTTTGGATTGTGTTTCTTCATTGTATGCATAACATTTCTGAGTTGTTCTGTGTCTTTCATGGAGGTATCCACTTCTGAGTGAAAAAAAAGCAAAAACCAACGGGATGATGGCATTTATTCTCTTTTAAGGACAAGTATTTGCCCTAAGCTGTAGCTTCAACTTAGTAAGGAAAAGGATAGATTTTCTTTAGGCATGCTATGTGGAATAAATGGTGTAGGAATAGCCACAAACCGAGCTGCAGGAACAGCTTCTTCTTGGTCTTAAGGGGATATTGTGTACAAGAAAGCACCACAACCTTGATGATTCACCTCCTAGGTAAAAGCAGAATGGTTCGTGGTGTAAAACTGTCTGGTGATGGGAACACCAAACGTCCCTGTGCTGGGGCAGAAGCCTGGGAGTCAAATGCTTGGAAAAAGAGACCTGGCAAAGGCAGCCCGAGGTGCTTTCCCTGAAGAAAGAAAAAGGCAAAAGCTCCCGGGAGGTGAAGACACCAGTGGGAGCTCACTGCAACTCGAGGCCATTAAGCCCTCGCGTAAAGCAACATCCTTCCACGGCACAGGATTTACTTAGGTGACAGTGCTAAGAAAACTGCTGCCCCTTGCCGTTCCTGCTGTTGCTGACTCCAGAGGACGAGAAATGTGCCAAATGTGCCAGAGACGGGCAGAGCCAGTGAGAAAGAAGCAGCCGGTGTGCCGGAGAAGAGGCCAGAAGAATGTCTTGCAGTCTCTCCTTTCCATCGTTTCCCCTTCTCCCATCTGAGCTGTCTGCTTCCATGTGGGGAACTGTTTTTGTAGCCCCAACCAAATTAGTGAAGCTACTCAGCCTAAGGCTGTTTTCCTCCCTTCAGCCATGCAGAACACTGAGTGATTTTGCCTTCACTGCACAAATAGGAAGAGTTTCCCATGGGATTCCTCAGTTTGGACCCCTTTCTGAAAGTTCCTTCGCCTGCCTTGGTGGTGTGGGGTTGTGCTGTAAAGCAAAGGCAGAAGGATAATCACAGCCAGAGATAGAAAGGGTTTGCACCTTGCCTTGCTGATGCCTATATAACTAAGGTCAAAGTTACAAGGTGCTCATGTAGCTTGAGTTATAAGATGCCTATGTAACCTAATATGAATACAACCTAAACCTTGACTTTTTATCAATATAACCCAAAGCATAACTTTCAACACTTATAGAGCCTGAATCATAGCTTTTATACATATATAACCTGTTGCTTACATAATCTGAATCATAACTTTGGATACCTACATAACCAAATACCAGTAACTTTTAATGCAATGTAATGGTTAGTATATGGGTAATTAGTTGCTTAATCCTCAATAGACAAAACAGAGAGAAAAAACTCACCAGGTGTATGGTTTCAGAAATAGATAACAGTAGTACTACTGAGAAAATGGCAAGTGCAAAGCCAATTAGCCACAAAACAAAGAATTTAGCCCAGTTAGAACCAAACAGACCAAGGAACACTGTAACTGTGCATGCCCCGCAACAATGCCAAAAATTCAACTGCGAAAAAGACTTTAGAAGCCTTCATCAAATGAAATAAACTACCTGAGATGAGGGTCCGTACATCTGAAAAGAGTTTGACAAACGAGATTAGAACTAATTAAAGCAGCAAAAGGCAGAGTCCAAGGAACGTCCATAAACCAACTCACAGATGGAACTGGGGTACCCCTACAAGTCCACGAGCCTTCGTAGGAGGACTCTTGGGGTCTCTAGGGGCAGTCTTTCATACCCAATCCTTTCATTGAATTGCTTCATTCAGTCCATTTCGCTGACATCCAACAGTTCTCCCACTGGTGGTTCTAACATCGATGATGAATTCATTTTCAGGAAACTTCAGCATGACTCAGCTGTTTCTGCTGTCCCCACAAAACCTCCCACCCCCGAAGGCTTGACATCCCATACACAGTAATACCTGTCCACAGCAATCCTCTTAAGACCAAGAAGAAGCTGTTCCTACAGCTCGGTTTGTGGCTATTCCTACACCATTTATTCCACATAGCATGCCTAAAGAAAATCTATCCTTTTCCTTACTAAGTTGAAGCTACAGCTTAGGGCAAATACTTGTCCTTAAAAGAGAATAAATGCCATCATCCCGTTGGTTTTTGCTTTTTTTCACTCAGAAGTGGATACCTCCATGAAAGATACAGAACAACTCAGAAATGTTATGCATACAATGAAGAAACACAATCCAAAATTTCTTCTGGACGACGAGCTTAGAAACCCTGTTTTAATCCTTGTCACTGTTTCTCACCAAGCCTAGCTAAACTGACAAGAAATTAGGCTGATTTTCTCCATGCTGAGGCACTTTTGCAATGAAGCACCAGCGTGTCGTGATGCTAAAGGAGAACATGGCATTACCCAGAATGTTCACTGCTAGCCAGCATCTCAGCACACACCACCACAGACACAGGGCTTAGCACAGTTACTGCTCTCCCCCCTTCTCCCTGCCGTCCCCTCCCGAAGACACAGGCTGTGGAAACAAGGCAAAGGTGTTGCCTCATGTTTCTCCAACACCACTTGTTGGACACAATGTTTTCTGAAAGGACTGCCTTTGCCTCTCCTCAGCTTGCTTCTTCCTCATTCTACAAGGAGAGCTGAAGGAGTGTGAGGCATGCGAGTGCCTGAGCCCTCTTTCCCTCTAAAGGCTCTGCCTGCCGCAGCCCTGCTTACCTGCCAGTGCTTTGGCACGGGACTCATTCATTCCCTGAACACAAGGGCAGTGCGCTTCAGCTGCAAAGCCTCTCTGTGCAATGGCCTTGCTTTTACCCTGCAGCCTCCATGGGCCGGGGCTTTGCGGGAGCAGGGGCCATCGCAGCGCTGGCCCCTGGAAATAGAGCCAGGAAAAGGAGCACATCCTGCTGCCTTCTGCTCCTGCTGATCCCAGCACCAGCTCCCCTGCCACTTCCTGCAGGGAACTTCACGGAAAGCCTTCCATCACTTTAGGGGTTGTGAGCGCTTGTTGCTTGCCAGTTCTCCTGCACTGTGGAGTGTTTCAGCTCCCGTGGCAATGGCCCTTCCTTCATGGCCAGCCTGCAGCAGTTCCACTCGTTGGTGCCTCCCCCTGGCTCCAGCTCCTTTGCCAAAGTGCTGCCAAAGGCAGCGGAGCTGCCTCAGGCTCCCAGTTGGCATCTGGTCTCCAGGCTGCCCTCCACAGGGACACTCGGAGCGCTTGCCAAAGAGCTGCCCGTGCGGTGGCGCTGGGTTTGTCCCTCCCCGGGTGGCTCCTGCTCGGAGCTCTGCGCTCAGTGCAGTGCCGGAGTTTTCTCAGCAGCCTTTGCAGCCACTTCTTAGGGAAGGCGTGGCTCTGCTGCCAGCCCAAATCTGCGCTTTCCTTGCCCAGCCTGAGTGCAGGTGGGGGCTGCGCTGGGCACGGCTGCAGATTTTCATGGCCACAACCCTCCAGCATCATCACATTTCCATCTGCTCACTGCTCTGGACAGCACAAATCACCAAACACCCACCTCAGCTGACAAACGTCATTTATTACAAATTACTACGCCCGCGCTGACAATACACGACTGTACAAATCTCAATTAAGGCTAAAAAAAGGAATTTATTACATTCTTACAACCATGCTACGTAAAAATACACAAATACCAACTTCAGTTAACAAAAACGTAAAACTTAATTTATTGCCAACCTCTACAACAACTCACTCTACACAAAGATCAGTTAGGGGTTTAACAACTTAATTTATTACCTACCACTACAAGCACACAACCCATATTGAAACACAAAACTATGCACTCCCTCTCTAAATAGCCCTACACCAAGAACTCAATCAATAGAATTATACAACTATACAAGTCCATATATGTTTCAATAGACTTAGATACATATCTATGAATACATTTATAACTATAACAACCTACAGATGTAAATATAGAGTAAATATTACGTATTACATACAACATACACAGAAGTACAGACAAAAAACAAACCTATCTATAAATATAAAAACATCACCGTATCAATCAAAAAATCCATACAACTGCATCAAGATAAATATTCCAGTAAACATCTAGATACATATGTAAATATCACTACATACAGAAATAGATCAATATACATACAAAAGTCGACATATTTACCTATACAAACACCAACAGAATTATTTAAAGAGCTATTAACATAGATAGAGACCTGCACAATTATAGACACCTATACGTAGGAAATAGAACTAAACACTGATATACTAACATAACTGTATCTTTAGATACACATATATACATACATGTAATTACAAACATATATATATATATGTATATATATATGCATACATACATACATACTAAACCGGTAGCTTTGACATACATGATACATACAGATATATTCCTATACAAATCAAGCTACGTAAGTAAATATCCATGTAATTATCAGTGGCTGTATTCAAGTCCATGTAGCTTGAAACAGAAGTGTAAGTGAAGGGATCCCAGCCGCCCCATCTTCAAAGCCTCTGCCTCTGTCTCTTCCTCCCGTGCAGCGCAGCTCTCCTGGACAGGGACAGCAGATGGGACATCTGGCAAGCAAAGGGAACACTGAGTCAGTATGGGGACTTTCCCTTGGCAGCAGCCGCACTTCCATGAGGAAGGAGAAAATCTCCGAGGCTCCCCAGGAGGCTCAGCAAGAGCAAGCAGGCCGAGCGGGCCGGGCTGTGGCGAGCGCAGGCGCGGCGGGACTGTCCCGCAGCCGCCGGCAGCCCGGCACAGGCGGCACAGCTCCCGGGCCCTGCCGGCACAGCTGCCTTGCCCAAGGACAGCCCCTGTGCCAGCCGGGCCAGCTGCGCTGAGCAGCCCCAGCACGGGCAGGGCCCGCTGCTGCCGAGCCGGGCAGTGCCCACGCACAGAGCCCACGCCCCCCTCAGCCCCACCCTGCCTCACGGGCCCTGTGGCCTCACCCAGGCTCTCCGGTGGCAGCAGCAGCTCCCTGCCCGCTGCTCTTGCGGGTGCTCTTCATCTTCTCCCTGCTGCCTCCCATCACTCTCCGCCTGGCCTCAAGGTCTTCAGGGCAGCTGTGGCAAAAGTGGAGGCTCTGGAATTGCTTCCAAGGCCCGGCAGAGCTGCAGTCCCGGACCCCTCTGTGCTCCCTGCTGGCCCCTCCATCCCCTCAGCCCCGCCATCCTCTCGGCAATGCCCCAGCCCCCTGCAGTTTCTTCAGCCCCTCACAGTCCTCTCACGCCCCTCAGTCCCTTCTGACCCATCCCGACCCCTTAGACCCGCCACCCCCCTCAGCCTCTGCCATTGCCCTGTCACCGCCGCGGCGCCACCATCGCCCCCTGCTCCCCCACATCCTCAGCCCCAGCAGCAGCTCAAGGTGACTGTCCCTTCAGCGTCACCGCCTCCGCAGCCCCCGCAGCCCCTCTGTCTCACCGTCCTTCAGCAGCTCCTCAGGGGACAGTGCCTGCGGCCGCCCACCGGCAGCTGCCACAGCTCCAGGGACACCCGGGGCTGCAACTGCTGCTCCGCCCGGCCCGGCCGCCAGCTCGGACCCAGCACAGGAAGAGGGCACAGAGGGGACACGGGGGGGAAAACAAGAGGTGAAAAAGGCAGCCGAGGGGGGAAAGAGGTAAAAATTCAGCCTAGGCCTATAGAAACATCCATCTATTATCTAAACTTCCATATACCTCTAACTAAATAACTATGCACATTTATAAATATAACTATATATATATATATTAACATTAATCTATATATATATATTAACATTAATCCACCCATATATAAATGTAAATCTGAAAATCGATTCATGTAACTACATATATAAAAATATAACTCTATAACATCTATATCTATATAAACATTTAATTAGATGTATAAATATATGCACATATAAACAACTGTACAAATCTTTCAATGTAGCTACATGGATATATAACTATAGAAATCTCTAAATATATCTATAAACGGAGGGATTCCACCTGCCCGATGGTCACAGGCTCTCCCTCGGATCCTTGCTCGCACGCAGGGCAGCCCTCCTGGCCAGGTAGATCAGATGGATATCTGGGAAGCAAAGGGAACAGAGTCAATATTGGCCCTGGTGCACATTTCCCTTGGGCAGCAATTCTCCTTCTGTCAGGGACTGTAAAAGATGGCCTGAAAGGCTGATTCTCACTTGGGAAGTTGAAGCCTGCTCCTTAAACAACAGGGATCTTTCCAAGTTTTCAAAACCGTGCAAACCTTGAAGAATCCCAGTGAAGTCTCAGCACTCGCAGTGCAAATGGCACCCGCGAGAGCTCGAAACACACACAGTGGCAGCTGCCACGAAGCAGCCCAGCCTTGTTCTTTCTCTGGGCTGACAGAGACACCTCCGTCCTCACTGAAATGGCTGCTGCTGAAGGGCGCCGTGAGCTGAGCTACGAACTAGCTCTGTTCCCTGCCATCTACAAACTGCCCTCTGCGGTGAGCAACAGCTCCTCCAACACAACCACCTGCTCTGGCATGAAGAGCTGGGAGGGAAAGAGCTCCCTATGAGGCCTGCAGGCTGCACCAGCTTTGCTCAAGAATGCAGATGCAAAGCGCCCTCTCTCTCCTCTTAGCTCTGGCTAATCTGGGGTAATTTAAGTTTTCCCTTTAGCCACTGGACTTGGGACTAATGATTTGTTTGGCCTCAGAACTTCTGCTGCCTGTATTTTTAATGTATCTCACTACAGCTATCAGCAGATAGCTGGTACTACATTGATTTAAGGCTTGGAGACAAAAAGCTCAGATTTCTACACTGACTTTCTTGCTGGGGACTTCCTGTCTTGCTTCAAGAGTCACTCAGTGTTGCCACCAGAGCACTGTGACCTTGCAGCAAATTTATCCACAGACCTCAGCACAAAATTGGGACACCCGGGTTGGTGACACAACTCCCACAAGGTCAGGTTTATTCCCTGCTCTCTCTCCACACCACAGGAGTCAGTGGCAGAGCCTCTGGAGAAGCACGGAGGCCAGGGCTCAGGGAGGTTGTGCCGGTGCAGGATTGGAACGAAAGGCACCATGAAGCACCATCCCTGCAGGCAAGAGGTGAACTCTCCTGATCTCCCTTCCTGTGAGCGGCAGGCTCAGAGCAGCCCTCTCACACCTCTCTAAACCAAGGTGGGCTCTCTCCTTACCAAGCTCCTCGGGCTCCTGGGAACTGTTCCCGCTGCTCTCGGTGCCAGGCAAAGCTCCCTCTGCTGCAGCCTCGGTCACAGCCTCCCCTCCTGAAGACTCAGGGCCAACATTAATGTTGTCCTGAAAAGGAAAACAGAAAGAAAGAAACCCAAAGATCCCTCACTGTTTTCTACAGGGTCACAATACTTCAGAACCTGCAACATTTCCTTCTCGTAAGGAAGAAAATGCTTTTGAAAACTGCTGTGTGTGAGTTTACAGAACACAAAGGTCATCAGGCTTGGCAATAAGATATGGGCAATTCCAAAAAATCCCCCTCCCCACCCCGAGTCTTCCCTTCCTCAATAATAAAACTACAGTAGGCAATGGGTCTGTATATTAAATGAAATAAAGGAATTCTTTGGCAAAATTGTATAGTAATATGCAAAAAGGCCTATGCCAATACAGAAACTGAACACTCCAGGCAAGTCTGGGAAGAGACAAGAGTTAAGAGAAAGCGGATTCCTAAGTCAAAGAGGAAATCTGCCCAACAAAAGGACTAATGCTCCCTGATTGAATTGCTCTTCAACACAGAAGAAACCCCTGGCCTTACAGGAGTCCTTAACCATTTCATGTGCAGCCCAACATTGTCCTTCTCACCAATCACACAAGTCGTGGCGCCTCAAAACCAACGCATCTGCCCCCAAAGGCTCCATGGCTCACATATTTTCATCCCTTGTTCCTAACAAGAAGTCTGGGCCCCAAAGGCCTTCAACAGTCAAAAAGATTGACTTCTCAAACACACTCCAAAAGTGTCAAGGCTGACAGTGTTGATCGTGGGGGTGACACTGAACACATGCAGTGGGTGCTGAGGAAGGAGTCCTGCCAGCTCCTGGCACAGGGATGTGCTCCTCCCTGCACAGCCCTGAGCAGAACAGTCTCATCCAGGCTGCCGCTTTGCAGGGACTGCATGGAACACAAGCATCTCCTCCCACAGAGATGCCCAAGAGCAAGGTGACTGAGCTCTGCAACATGGACAGCAAGACTGGCCAGTTTGCCCAGCTGAGCATCTCCCAGAGAGAAACTGGACTGCAGGCACCAGGTTCCTGAGAGGACAAGAAAGCTGCAGCTCCAGCCCGTCCCCAAACACGGCTCTGGCAGCACCCACACGCACGGCAGGGCTCTCACCCAGCAGCAGCAGCAGCAGCAGCAGCAGCAGCTGCAGCAGCTGCAGCCCAGCCCTTGCTTTGCTTTGGCCTTCCGACA
>JAVTVJ010002691.1:0-15364 GCA_034509425.1 Eopsaltria australis
AAGGCGGGCACGCCTCATAGCCCCCCGGAAGGCCGGGCTCTGCTCCCCGCTCGGACCACCGTACGGGCAGTGCCAGGAGCCTCTCGCTGCGGCCGCCTCCGGCCGCATGCCAGAGCGCGCACTGCCCGGCCGGCGCCGCCGCTCCGCGGGCTCACACGGCGCCCGCCGGGCCGCTGCCGGCGGCGGGAGCCGAGCGCCAGGAAGCGGATGCGCACAGCGCCACGCCCGCCCCGCCCCGCCCGCGGCCCCTCTCTCCTCGCGTGGGCCCGCCGCGCCTGCCCCGCAACGCCTGTGCTCCGCGCCACGCGGCACACGCGCGCCGCCGTTTCCGGCCGAGCCGCTGGCGAAGCCGGGGCACGGTCCTGCCGGGACAGCCTCGGCGGCTGCTGGCTTCCGGCGGCGCCGAGCAGCCGGTGAGCGCCGCCGCTTGGGAGGGCGCCCGGCGGGGGGGCGAGGCAAAGGAGAGATGGAGGCGGTGCCAGCGGGCGGTATCACACGGCCGATCCTGCCGCAGCCACCCCTTCCACGCCCCCTCGGCTGCTGTTGACAGCGGCCCCAGCCCCGCCCGCGCCAGCAGCGATGTGGCTTTGCAATTGGAGGGGTGGAGGGTAGGGGAGGGGGGGTGTTGGAGGGGGTGGGGGATGGGGGGGGCAGGGGCACACTGACACCCCGCAGCAAGTCCCTCCTGCTGGCAAAACTCATCCACATTCCACTTGGTTATGGCCAAAGAGAAGAACAGACTAGTCCCCTAACTATTTCAAGAAGGAGACAGGCCATGGGCCATTTGCCCTGGGCTTTCTCTAATCCTGCCGCCTTGTAGCCTCCTTCACATCCTAAGTTCCCGGCTGCATCTCCCTCTCCCTTTTCCCCACTGCCTGAGCTGATCGCTTATGGGATGCCGCACTCCAATATCGCCTCTCTTTGGTTTATATTAAAGAAAGAAAGAAAGAAGAAACTCATCGTCATTCTATTCAGTTTTGTCCTCTTGCTCTAGCTTCAGGAATTTAACAGTGCCATGCCTGAGCAACAGTCTGTGGTGATTAGTAGCATTTGCAACAGCTAACAGCTTCTTCTCTTCCTTGCCTGTCTATCGCTTCCAAGCCCTGTCTGCAAGTGGATTCCCACGGTCTCTTTGGACAGACATATTCATCTTACTTCTCTCAGTCCCACACCTGCTTGGCGCTGCGTGGGTCCCCCTGGCACCACACCCCGCCCCCCCACCTACTCCCCAAACCTCTGCACACACACACACACACACACACCTGCGCTACACAGGCACGTAGCCAGCACACACTACTAGCACACACATACCCCCTCCACATACACATTCACGCCTACCCTGCACAACCCTGCCCCCGCACAACCCTGCAAACACACACCACCCCACACCCACTCCCACACGAGCTGCACTGCACGCAGCCGCCCCACCCTCACTGCCACGGCCGTCTGGCAGTGCTCGCTACTGACACGCTTCGCCATGCCTTGCATTGCTTTGCTATGCGGTCTGTAGCCTCGTCTCAGCCTTCCGCCCCTGCAGTGCCTTGCATTGACTTGCTCACTCATCCCCCTCGTGACCTCCTTTTCGATTTGTCCAGGTCCAGCTTTTCATTTCCTTCTCCTTCTAGGACTCTCATTGCCTTACAGAGCATCTTCGTTTTGCCCTTGAATCCTTCCATTGCTTCGCGTTATCTTTCTCGCCCCTCCCCCACCTGGAACTCAAGACGCCTTTTTCATGCCATTCCCGAGCCTTGCCCTCCTGCCCTGTCTGATTCGCCTATGATTCATAGTGCCAGTGTTGCTGGAGCAGATGTTATGACATCATGGGCTGGAAGAGTCCGGCAAGATTCTTCTGTCCTGACACCTTCTAGGTAGGTGCAATTGTTGGCCATTCAATACTGCATGTGCATCAGTCCCTGGATGCTTTGTATCTTGGAGGAGGCCGTGCCATTTCTTTGGATTACCACTCTTCCGTAAAGAAAGCAAGTTTAGACGTGCACACTGGGTGGCCTCAAGGAATGAAGAGGCTTTTGCCAATAAGCAGTGCTCTGGCTTTGAGCTGCTCAACTGTCAGTGCAAAGGCAGATGCCAGGCTGTTGAGCATTTTGTCCGGGGAGCTTTAGTGTGTCAGCAGTCCCTGGTGCTGTTCCGTTTGCATCCTGACTCTGTGAGAGTGAAGGCTTCGGAAGGTAGCTAGAGCTGAGGAAGGAAAGTGCCGCGAGCAGGGTGTGTGCGGCTAGCTCGATGGGTGCAGCTGAAGCTGCAGACAGCAAGGGCATTATTAGCTGGCACTTGTGCCAGCTCTGTTTTTGCTAGATGTTTCCCAGTGGGCAGATTCAGCTAGAGTGGAAAGCATGTAGGGCAAAGGAGTTCGTCTTGCCGTTTGAGTAAGTGGTGCAAAGAAGGCTCCGCACTTGGGAGAGGGAAGATCAGGGCAAATCTTTCGCGCTGGCAACAGGACTCTTTGAGAGTAGACGCTTCATGCTCTAGCCTCGGAGAGGTTTCGGCTGTCCTCGAGCCGCTTCTTTGCGAAGGCCGACACTTAATCCTTGTGGTTTGACCGTTAACGTAAACATCGGCAAGAGACCGTCAGCTCGGCCTCCTTCGCAGTGTGCACACTGCCAGCAGAAGTCTGGTTCCCGCGGGCTCGCCTCTTCGCTTCCAAAGTGACTTAATAACTGAAACTCAGCGACGGCATTCAGCTTTGCCGCTTTTCGCCGTCTCTGCTGCACGCATCCGCAGCGTGCTATGGACGGTTTTCCCTCAGCTCCTGGTACAGTGAGACACCCTCTTCTTCGCAGATGATTGCGAGCTGTGCATCTAGCTTGTCGCTCAGTGAGCTGTGCCAGGAAAGAAGCACTTGCAGCGTTAGTCTTTCAACGTCCGACACTTTCAAAGCAGCACCACAAAGCCGGGCGACGGGAAGGGGCGAAGAAGCAGACGCTCATTCCTGGCTCTTTTTCCTCGGCCAGCCGGCCAGCCGGATCTTTGGTCGTTGCGAGGCTAGAATGTGTGCGGCGCGACAAGGGTCGCGGTAGAGCCGGCTGAAGCCTGCATGGTAAAGCGAGCAGGAGTACTTTAAAAGTGGTGCAAATACGAGTTTGCTCAAGTTGCAGGGGAGAGCTGCTGGCAGCCTTATTATTCTGGCACAGGTGTCCGAGTGAGCCGCAGTCGAAAAGCTTTCCCTTGAGATTCAGAGGGCGAGAGGCTCAATACGGGCTGAGAAGCCAAGTTCGCTGTCAGAGCGTCTTTCGGCTGAAGCAAGGCTTAGCAGCGCTTGACTGCCGGCACAGTGTCCTCTGCGAGAACTAGAGCGCTGTTCTCCACAGCGGAGAAAGAAATTGCCGTGGCTCACACAAGGCGTAGAACGAAGCCGCACGGTACAGGGCTTGTGTGCGCAGCGTACTGACGGCGTGAGGAGCGTGCCTGCCGCTGGCCGGCCAGCCGAATTCTCGTTGGCAGTGCTAAAGGAAAAGTTCAGCTAGAGCTGCTTGCGCCGCTACTTATTTCTCTTCCAGCCCCTCGGGGAAGCAGCTGCTCCTACCTTTAGGCTCCGAGAAGCAGAGAACACAATGACAGATGCAGCGGAGAAAGGAAGGAGAGAGTGCACCGTGTGAGCTTCATGTTGCTTACGTGGGGCAAGCGGAAAGTGAAGCCCTGCACTGTCTTTTACATCTTAGAAGGAAGAGAGTGTTCTCAGCTGACTGTCTTCGTTCTTCGTTTTCTGTAACCCGTGGCTTGACTTTCGCTTTTGCAGTGGGGCAACTCGTGCTCCTCCACAGAGAACCTTGTGCCGGCAGTCAAGCGCTGCTAAGCCTTGCTTCAGCCGAAAGACGCTCTGACAGCGAACTTGGCTTCTCAGCCCGTATTGCGCCTCTCGCCCTCTGAATCTCAAGGGAAAGCTTTTCGACTGCGGCTCACTCGGACACCTGTGCCAGAATAATAAGGTTGCCCGCAGCTCTCCCCTGCACCTTGAGCAAACTCGTATTTGCACCACTTTTCAGGAACACTCCTCTTTCCTTTACCGCCTGCAAAGCCCCGTCCCAGCCCGGCGCTCTCTGCACGGCCCTTGTCACGGCGAAGGAGCGCCGCACACATTCTAGCCTCGCAACGACCAAAGATCCGGCTGGCCGGCTGGCCGAGGGAAAAGAGCCAGGAATGAACGTCTGCTTCTTCGCCCCTTCCCGTCGCCCGGCTTTGTGGTGCTGCTTTGAAAGTGTCGGACGCTGAAAGACTAACGCTGCAAGTGCTTCTTTCCTGGCACAGCTCACTGAGCGACAAGCTAGATGCACAGCTCGCAATCATCTGCGAAGAAGAGAGTGTCTCACTGTACTGTACCAGGAGCTGAGGGAAACCGTCCATAGCACGCTGCGGATGCGTGCAGCAGAGATGGTGAAAAGCGGCAAAGCTGAATGCCGTCGCTGAGTTTCAGTTGTGTCCAAGTCACATCGGGCGAAGAGCGAAGCCGCAGGGAAGCGGGCTTCTTTGCGCAGTGAACCGAACGGAAAAAGACTAGCAAAATCTCGATCACAATCAGAGTCAGCTGAGAACGCTCTCTTCTCTAAGATGTAAAAGACAGTGCAGGGCTTCACTTTCCGCTGCCCCACATAGCAACATGAAGCTCACAGCGGTGCACACTCTTCCTTCCTTCTCCGCTGCATCTGTCATTGTGTTCTCTGCTTCTCGGAGCATAAAGGTAGGAGCGCTGTGTTCCCCGAGGGGCTGGAAGAGAATACGTAGCGGCGCAAGCAGCTCTAGTGAACTTTTCCTTAGCACTGCCAAAAGAGAATTCGACTGGCCGCCAGCGGCAGGCACGCTCCTCACAGGTTCCGCGCCAAGTCAGTACGACGCGGGCACACAAGCCCTGTACCGGTGCGGCATTCGTTCTACGCCTTGTGTGAGCCACGCGCAATTTCTTTCTCCGCTGTGGAGAATAGTGCTTATTTCTCGCAGAGGACACTGTGCCGGCAGTCAAGCGCTGCTAAGCCTTGCTTCAGCCGAAAGACGCTCTGACAGCAAACTTGGCTTCTCAGCCCGTAGTGCGCCTCTCGCCCTCTGAATCTCAAGGGAAAGCTTTTCGACTGCGGCTCACTCGGACACCTGTGCCAGAATAATAAGGCTGCCCGCAGCTCTCCCCTGCAACTTGAGCAAACTCGTATTTGCACCACTTTTCAGGAACACTCCTCTTTCCTTTATCGCCTGCAAAGCCCCGTCCCAGCCCGGCGCTCTCTGCACGGCCCTTGTCACGGCGAAGGAGCGCCGCACACATTCTAGCCTCGCAACGACCAAAGATCCGGCTGGCCGGCTGGCCGAGGAAAAAGAGCCAGGAATGAACGTCTGCTTCTTCGCCCCTTCCCGTCGCCCGGCTTTGTGGTGCTGCTTTGAAAGTGTCGGACGTTGAGAGACTAACGCTGCAAGTGCTTCTTTCCTGGCACAGCTCACTGAGCGACAAGCTAGATGCACAGCTCGCAATCATCTGCGAAGAAGAGAGTGTCTCACTGTACCAGGAGCTGAGGGAAAACCGTCCATAGCACGCTGCGGATGCGTGCAGCAGAGACGGCGAAAAGCAGCAAAGCTGAATGCCGTCGCTGAGTTTTAGTTGTCAAAGTCACATTGGGCGAAAGCAGAAGCCCGCAGGAACCGGGCTTCTTTGCGCGAGTGTACCGCAAGAGGCCAGGCCTGACAGTCTCACCTTACACCACCGATGTTGCGTTATGATCAAAACCACAAGATAGGCGCTGTCGGCTATAAAAGGAGAAACGCTCCGAGGACAGCTCGAAACCTCTCCGAGGCTAGAGCCGCCTTGGAAACGTCCCTGCTCTCAAGCGTCCTGTTGCCAGAGCGAAAAGATTTGCCTGATCTTCCTCTCCCAAGTGCGGAGCCTTCTTTGCACCGCACTCAAACGGCAAGACGAACTCCTTTGCCCTACATGCTTTCCACTCTAGCTGAATCTGCCCACTCGGAAACATCTAGCAAAAACAGAGCTGGCACAAGTGCCAGCTAATAATACCCTTGCTGTCTGCAGCTTCAGCTGCACCCATCGAGCTAGCCGCACACACCCTGCTCGCGGCACTTTCCTTCCTCAGCTCTAGCTACCTTCCGAAGCCTTCACTCTCACAGAGTCAGGATGCAAACGGAACAGCACCAGGGACTGCTGACACACTAACGCTCCCAGGACAAAATGCTCAACAGCCTGGCATCTGCCTTTGCACTGACAGTTGAGCAGCTCAAAGCCAGAGCACTGCTTATTGGCAAAAGCCTCTTCATTCCTTGAGGCCGCCCAGTGTGCACGTCTAAACTTGCTTTCTTTACGGAAGAGTGGTAATCCAAAGAAATGGCACGGCCTCCTCCAAGATACAAAGCATCCAGGGACTGATGCACATGCAGTATTGAATAGCCAACAATTGCACCTACCTAGAAGGTGTCAGGACAGAAGAATCTTGCCGGACTCTTCCAGCCCATGATGTCATAACATCTGCTCCAGCAACACTGGCACTATGAATCATAGGCGAATCAGACAGGGCAGGAGGGCAAGGCTCGGGAATAGCATGAAAAAGGCGTCTTGAGTTCCAGGTGGGGGAGGGGCGAGAAAGATAACGCGAAGCAATGGAAGGATTCAAGGGCAAGGAAAGGTAACCATGTGAGCAGCTAGAGAGTCCTAGAAGGAGAGAGAGTAAGCTAGACCTGGACAAATCCCGAAAGGGAAGTCACGAGGGATGAGCAAAAGTCAGTACAAGGCACTGCACAGGGGCGGAAGAGCTGAGCGAGGCTACGAACCGCATAACAAAAAGCAATGCAGGAAGGCATGGCGAAGCGTGTCCAGTACTTGGCTTACTGCCAAACGGCCGTGAAAGCAGTGAGGTAGAAACTGACTGCGTGCGAATTACGCTTCAGGTAATGGGAGTGGAGTGTGGGGTGGTGTGTGTTTGCAGAGGTTGTGCAGGGGAGCAGGATTTGTGCAGGGTAGGCGTGAATGTGTATGTGGAGGTATGTGTGTGCTAGTAGTGTGTGCTGGCTACGTGCCTGTGTAGCGCAGGTGTGTGTGTGTGTGTGTGTGTGTGTGCAGAGGTTTGGGGAGTAGGTGGGGGGGCAGGGTGTGGTGCCAGGGGGACCCACGCAGCGCCAAGCAGGTGTGGGACTGAGAGAAGTAAGATGAAGATGTCTGTCCAAAGAGACCGTGGGAATCCACTTGCAGACAGTGCTAGGAAGCGATAGACAGGCAAGGAAGAGAAGAAGCTGTTAGCTGTTGCAAATGCTACTAATCACCACAGACTGTTGCTCAGGCATGGCACTGTTAAATTCCTGAAGCTAGAGCAAGAGGACAAAACTGAATAGAATGACGACGAGTTTCTTCTTTCTTTCTTTAATGTAAACCAAAGAGAGGCGATATTGGAGTGCGGCATCCCATAAGCGATCAGCTCAGGCAGTGGGGAAAAGGGAGAGGGAGATGCAGCCGGGAACTTGGGATATGAAGGAGGCTACAAGGCGGCAGGATTAGAGAAAGCCCAGGGCAAATGGCCCATGGCCTGTCTCCTTCTTGAAATAGTTAGGGGACTAGTCTGTTCTTCTCTTTGGCCATAAACAAGTGGAATGTGGATGAGTTTTGCCAGCAGGAGGGACTTGCTGCGGGGTGTCAGTGTGCCCCTGCCCCCCCCATCCCCCACCCCCTCCTACCCCCCCCCTTCCCCCCCTCCACCCCTCCACTTGCGCAGCCGCATCGCTGCTGGCGCGGGCAGGGCTGGGGCCGCAGTCAACAGCAGCCGAGGGGGCGTGGAAGGGGTGGCTGCGGCAGGATCGGCCGTGTGACACCGCCCACTGGCACCGCCTCCATCTCTCCGTTGCCTCGCCACCCGCCGGGCGCGCTCCCAAGCGGCGGCGCTCACCGGCTGCTCGGCGCTGCCGGAAGCCAGCAGCCGCCGAGGCTGTCCCGGCAGGACCGTGCCCCGGCTTCGCCAGCGGCTCGGCCGGAAACGGCGGCGCGCGTGTGCCGCGTGGCGCGGAGCACAGGCGTAGCGGGGCAGGCGCGGCGGTCACTTCCGCGAGGAGAGAGAGGCCGGGCGGGCGGGCGGGCATGCGCCAGCATCCGCTTTCCTGTCGCTGCCCCGCCGTCGGCAGCTGTCCGGGCGGGCGCCAGTGGTGAGTTCGCTGAGCGGCGTATACCGGGCCGGCAGTGCGCTGGCTCTGGCATGCGCCGGATGCCGCAGCGAGGCTCCCTGGCAACTGCCCGCACGGTGGTCCGGCTGGCGGTAGAGGCCGGCCTTCCGGGGCGGCGGAGGCGCGGTTCGCTTTGCCCGGCTGGGTTCTCCTTGGCCGCGACGCGGGCCCACAGCCAATCGGCCGCCCTCAGAGCGGGTGCCGGCGCAGCTTATCGGCAGCGCCACGCTTCCATGCCGCGTCGGGCCGCTGCCGCCCAGCGCCGCGCTCCGCCGAGGCATTTTGTCCCCCACGGTGGGAGAGCGACATAGGGGACGCTGAATGTGGAGGCTGCCCGTCGGCGGGAGCAACTTGCCTTCATTGACCACCTCTTTTTGGCTCCCGATTTCAGGTACCTTGCGCTGGTGCTGAAGAGTTTGGCAGCGAAGCTGGCGGAGGTGCTGCAAGAGCTCAATGGCAAGGAGCTTTTCAGTGCGACGCTCGGAGGTAGAAGATCCATAGCTGAAAGCAAAAAAGGTCAGAGCACGTCATCGGCCACAGTAATGCTAAGTTGTTCATCTTTGCCAACTGCTTGCAGAGTTGCTCTTTTCTTAGGTAATGGGGCCAGAGCTGCACGGGCTCAGGATTTGGAGATGATGTTAGGTGCGGGCTTGGTGAAGAAAGTGGAGCGGTTGATGTGGCATTCTGCCAAATTGGGACAGGTCTTTCTGTATTCCTCAGTCCTGTGACCTTAGCAAAAGCCTGAAAATAGGTTTTGCAGAACATCTGGTTTTTTCCTACTAGCAGTAGTCACCTTGTCTTTAGGAAAGTAAAGGTTCTTTATTTTTCTCCATGAGCATCAAGTGCTTTTGATCAGCGTTGGTGTGCGTGCCTTAGCCTTGTTGTTGTCTTCCTTGGAGAACTTGTGCACTACTCAGATGATCAGTGGAGGTTTTAGACTGCAGTGGTGGACTTGAAGGCTTCCAGTAGCAGCAGCAGGGAGATGCTGTCCACATTTTTGATTTTCCTTTGTCTGAACCTTGTGCAAGGTTTCAGTTTTCAAGCAGTTTGAAGAGCTGCAAAGTTACCACTGATGGTTTAGTCAAGTTTTCCTGTGATTTAAGTGACTAGTGAAGCACGTACTAAGGCAACGTACATTAGCATCCCAGAAAGGTTGGATTGGAGAACAGGCAGTTCTGAAGACAGCTGTTTGTTGTAGGAGAAGGAGAATGTAGGAGATGATTGAAGAGCACTGCATGCACAATTGGTTAAGGAGGAGCCATCTTTTGATGTCCCCTCTACGCTTGTTCTCATTTGAAATACTGAACATTCTGCAGGTTGGTTTTGTAAGGCATGTGGGTTTGTTTTATTTTTTTATTGGGGGGGGGGGGGTGGTGAGGGAGGTGGGGGAATGATGGGTGTTGGGTTTTTTATTTCCAGAATAGTGTACAAAGAAGCTATGCCCAAAAGCAGCACTGTTTCTCTTACTCTTCTTAATTTTTCCTGCCTCAAAGAGTATTTGGTTAAAAAACCTTAATAACCCTCCATTTTGCCTGATGCAGGAAGGGGGAAAGTAACTAGGAGATTTTGGAAGCCGGAAGAGAATTTCTTGCCCTCTGATGTTATGAAAAAGCATGGAGGGGGAAAAAAAAAACCTGTTAGGAAAATTCAGGTGGCGTCCGGGAGCACAGTGCCTTAGGGCCACAACAAAAAAAGTGTCCTTTTCTCTGAGAAAGAGAACTCTGCCCCCCAGTTTCTTGATGTCAGTTTGGAGGAGGGTTTTGGCCCTGCAAGGGCAGCCAGGGTCCTTGTTGGTGGCAGCTTGGGTCTGCGAGGAATCTTAATCTGTGCGGAATTTCTGCAAGCGGCTGTCAACTCCCAGATATGTGGCCTTCGATACAAACAATGGCGCTTTTCCATGTGAAAGAAAACTCAGTCCCCCAGATCCGTGATGCCAGTTTTTAGGAGGCATTTAGCCCTACAATTGCAGCCAGAGTTCTAGTTGATGGCAGCTTGGGTCTGGGAAGGATCTTAATCCGTGCGACATTACAGGTGGCGTCCGGGAGCACAGTGCCTTAGGGCTGGGACACAAAAAGTGTCCCTTTTCTCTGAGAAAGAGAACTCTGCCCCCCAGTTTCTTGATGTCAGTTTGGAGGAGGGTTTTGGTTCTGCAAGGGCAGCCAGGGTCCTTGTCGGTGGCAGCTTGGGTCTGCGAGGGATCTTGATCCATACGGAATGTCAGGAGGCAGCCGGGAGCACAGTGCCTTAGGGCCGGGACACAAAAAGTGTCCCTTTTCTCTGAGAAAGGGAACTCTGCCCCCACTTTCTTGATGTCAGTTTGGAGGAGGGTTTTGGCCCTGCAAGGGCAGCTAGGCTCTTTGTCGGTGGCAGCTTGGGTCTGCAAGGAATCTTAATCCATGCGGAATTTCAGGAGGCATCTGGGAGCACAGTGCCTTAGGGCCGGGACACAAAAAGTGTCCCTTTTCTCTGAGAAAGAGAACTCTGCCCCCACTTTCTTGATGTCAGTTTGAGAAGGGTTTTGGCCCTGCAAGGGCAGCCAGCGTCCCTGTCGGTGGTAGCTTGGGTCTGCGAAATCTAATCCATGAATTTCAGCATGTGCGGCTGTCAACTCCTGTAGATATGTGGCTCTCATGCAAACAATGGCGATTTTCCATGTGAAAGAAAACTCAGTCCCCCAGATGCATGATGCCAGTTTTTAGGAGGCATTTAGCCCTACAATTTGAGCCAGAGTTCTAGTTGATGGCAGCTTGGGTCTGGGAAGGATCTTTATCCGTGTGGTATTTCAGGTGGCGTCCGGGAGCACAGTGCCTTAGAGCCGGGACACAAAATGTGTCCCTTTTCTCTGAGAAAGAGAACTCTGCCCCCCACTTTCTTGATGTCAGTTTGGAGGAGGGTTTTGGCCCTGCAAGGGCAGCCAGGGTCCTTGTCGGTGGCAGCTTGGGTCTGCGAGGAATCTTGATCCATACGGAATTTCAGGAGGCAGCAGGGAGCACTGTGCCTTAGGCCCGGGACACAAAATGTGTCCCTTTTCTCTGAGAAAAGAAGTCTGCCCCCCACTTTCTTGATGTCAGTTTGGAGGAGGGTTTTGGCCCTGCAAGGGCAGCCAGGGTCCCTGTCTGTGGCAGCTTGGGTGTGCGAGGACTCTTGATCCATACAAAATTTGAAGAGGCAGCAGGGAGCACAGTGCCTTAGGGCCGGGACACAAAAAGTGTCCCTTTTCTCTGAGAAAGAGAACTCTGCCCCCCAGTTTCTTGATGTCAGTTTGGAGGAGGGTTTTGGCCCTGCACAGGAAGCCAGGGTCCTTGTCGGTGGCAGCTTGGGTCTGCGAGGAATCTTAATCCATGCGGAATTTCAGTATGCGGCTGTCAACTCCCAGATATGTGGCCTTCGATGCAAACAATTTCCATGTGAAAGAAAACTCAGTCCTCCAGATCCATGATGCCAGTTTTTAGGAGGCATTTAGCCCTACAATTGCAGCCAGAGTTCTAGTTGATGGCAGCTTGGGTCTGGGAAGGATCTTGATCCATGCGGCATTTCAGGTGGCGTCCGGGAGCAGAGTGTTTTAGGGCCGGGACACAAAAAGTGTCCCTTTTCTCTGAGAAAGAGAACTCTGCCCCCCACTTTCTTGATGTCAGTTTGGAGGAGGGTTTTGGCCCTGCAAGGGCAGCCAGGGTCCTCTTCAGTGGCAGCTTGGGTCTGGTATGGATCTTGCTCCATGTGCGGAATTTGAAGAGGCGGGTAGCAGTCGACTTGACATGGGGCCCAATGCATACAAATGATGGCACTTTTCCACGTGAAAGAAAACTGAAATTCCCCAGATTCATGATGTCGGTTTGCGGAGGGTTTTGGCCCTACAAATGCAACCAGAGTCCTGGTTGATGGCAGCTTGGGTCTGGAAAGGATCCATGTGGTATTTCAGGTGGCGTCCGGGAGCAGAGTGCCTTAGGGCCGGGACACAAAAAGTGTCCCTTTTCTCTGAGAAAGAGAACTCTGCCCCCCAGTTTCTTGATGTCAGTTTGGAGGAGGGTTTGCCCCTGCAAGGTCAGCCAGGGTCCTTGTCGGTGGCAGCTTGGGTCTGCGAGGAATCTTGATCCATACGGAATTTCAGGAGGCAGCAGGGAGCAGAGTGTTTTAGGGCCGAGAAACAAAAAGTGTCCCTTTTCTCTGAGAAAGAGAACTCTGCCCCCCAGTTTCTTGATGTCAGTTTGGAGGAGGGTTTTGGCCCTGCAAGGGCAGCCAGGGTCCTTGTCGGTGGCAGCTTGGGTCTGCGAGGAATTTTGATCCATACGGAATATCAGGAGGAAGCAGGGAGCACAGTGCCTTAGGGCCGGGACACAAAAGTGTCCCCTTTCTCTGAGAAAGAGAACTCTGCCCCCCACTTTCTTGATGTCAGTTTGGAGGAGGGTTTTGGCCCTGCAAGGGCAGCCAGGGTCCTTCTCGGTGGCAGCCTGGGTCTGCGAGGGATCTTAATCCACAAGGAATTTCAGCATGCGGCTGTCAACTCCCAGATATGTGGCCTTCGATAGAAACAATGGCGCTTTTCCAAGTGAAAGGAAACTGGGTCCCCCAGATCCATGATGCCAGTTTTTAGGAGGCATTTAGCCCAACAATTGCAGCCAGAGTTCTAGCTGATGGCAGCTTGGGTCTGGGAAGGACTCCTTTGATCCATGCGCATTTCAGGTGGCGGCCCCGTGTTGCCTTTTCCCCCAGCCTGGAAAAGAAACTCTAGATCATTTTAGCAAGGAGTTAATATAAAAGGGGATCTTTATTTTGAAGGTCTTCAGGAGCAGTTATGGAAAGGTGTCCATAAAAGCCCAGCCCCTCCAGGGTTGAGTACATATTTATAGCTTTTAGGAAATTAGCATAATTAAGAGCACCAATAAGGAGAACAAGTGGCAATTCAATTCCCCCTCAGGTCCAGCCCCTTCCCTGGAGCCCCCCTCTCAGCACTGGCTGCACTCTGCTTATGAAAATGTACCTCAGAGTTGTTCTCGGCCTTGGTTCCCAGAAAGAACTGAGATAGGACAGGGCCTTGCAACGCCCTGGGGCTTGGAGCTCTGGAATTTGTTTTGTCTTTCTGCTTAGGGAAAGGCTATGGAAAGGTACTGGAAAAACTAGCTATTAATATAGTAGGCTACAGAGCCACAAAAATATGGGCAGAGAGTACAGAGAACATATAAAGAAAAAAGGCAGAAACCAAACGGCATCATTCCCCCCTTTTTTAGAGACTAACAAGACTCTGTCTTGTCTAGTCTCTACTCTGCATTCAACCATACCTCTGTTTTATACAACTGGCTATCCCACTAGTTGTTACACAGATGCTAATTATAACTACAGTTACTATGAACATTTCTTTTATCTAGGTTCAGTTTGGTAACCATGAAGTGAGTGTACTGAAGATATTCAAGGTTCAGTAAGCTCTTTGAGAGTTACTTGGTGTAGAATTTGAGTTTGCTTTCAAATTTCAACCAAATTTCTAAAAAAATTTTTCATTCAGATTTGCATAAGAACAACAACTAGTGTTAATGATTTTGTGGTTAGTAGGAAATTAAGAGCTATTTTGTTTTGTCAACAGCCTTTAATATGATTAAACATTACATTTGGAATCACAGCTCCATGGGCACAGGCCCAATCTTTATCTTGGGGCAAACTTACCAGGCCAGATTCTCAACTTTGACAAGTTGTCCTTATGAAGAGCTTTTGGATACATTTTGGACTAGAGTTACATGCAAATTTTAGGACCAAATTTGAATCACGGTTACCAACTGTACAGATAAGAGGTACAATAGAACAGTTTTAATCATATCATCTCAATTTGTATCAGTCTCTGTTTTCTGGCTGTCTATGGAGCAGACGTCTTCTTAACTCTGGAGCAGTGAATTCAAGGCTCTCTGCCAGCAGCTTTGGATTTGGTGAGGGTAGTCAGGACTTGGAATGACTCTTTTTACTTAGCTTGTAAGATTACTGTCCCTTCATTCAACATAGACTCAGTCTCTAGGCTTGAAGAGTTGCTAGTCTCTCCTTCCTTCTAGATGACTTTTGCTCTCAGTTCTAGATCTTTCTATTGATATAATCAGTTCAGCTTTTGTGATGGTACATTTGATGGTAACACTTTTCTCATGGTTACCTGGTTCGGTGGTTGTTACTGCATAACCTGTCTTTTTGTTTGCTATCTCGCAATGAAGCTGCTCTCATCTGTATACAGCTCCCAGGCTGGCACATTCTTTCAGGTCTGCTCTGCTGGAATAGGGTTTTCCATGGTCTGCAAACAGTCAGACTTAAATACATTACTGTTAGTGCTGGGAAATAGACATACTAGGGATTGACAGCAAACGTTTTCTAGAATAACATTATCCAGTTTCAGTAGCATGGCATAGGGTCCATGTCTTCTAAGTGTTCACAGAACAAACTTACAGGGTTGCATGCAACCGTTGGATGTAATAATTTGGTTGCTGGTTGGATGCAGCAATTTTCAGTTGCTGACTGCCCTAGTTCTCCAGTTTCATGATTATTTTACATAACAGTAAAGAGTCCTTGGTCTTTTTTACTCACAAGGATACAGGAGAAGGTCTTTTACAAATTTAACTCAGTAAACCATTCTAAGATATTTGTTAACACAGGACTCTGCTTACTTATAGCATGGTTTAAGGGAGCCTAAAAACGGCTTCTTGTTCTTTGGGCTCGGTGTTTCCCTTTTGAGTGCTTACCAGAGCAGATAAAGAGCGCTCGCTGCCCTCGCACGGCCGGGGACGGGCGCGGCATGCGGGCACCCCCGCCCAGGGGCACCCCCGGCTCGCCCGCGCTCGGCCCGTGCTGCTGCTCACAGCGGCTCTCGGGTGTCCTTAAAACAAGCTCGTTACTGTGGAAAGTGCGATAGGGCCGTTCCTGCTCTTAGATCTCACACTCCCGGCCCGCTCTGGGCCGGTGCGGGCGGGCCCAGGAGCAGCGAGTGAGTCGGGCCGTGGCCGCGCAGCGGCGGCCCCGCCTCCGCCAGAGCAGGGCCGAAGCAGCGCAGCGGCAGCCCCGGTCCCGGTTCGCTTCCTGGGACTGCTCCCCCGCGCATCCCCCGGCCGTGACCAGGGCAATGGCAGGAATCACCTCCGCCCCTCTCAGAGCGGCTGGTGCCCCGCTTCTGTCACGGGGGAGTGACCGCCCTGCTCGCGGAGCCGTCCCGGAAGTCCGGGAGTCGCCCTTACCTTAAAATCTTGGAAAA